>JAGKTI010016619.1:0-19282 GCA_018397915.1 Birgus latro
ATATGTATATATTTTTCTTTTCTTGTCACCCTGCACTGTTCTTCGTCTCTCACTCTAATTATCCTGTTTTCCTTTCTTTACCTGTCCATCACTCACCATACTACTGTCATTTTTCCTTCATTATTTTTTCTCTTTTTCCTTGCTATCCTATCTCCTTACCTCCTCACCTCCAGTATTTCTTTATCTTCTGGCCAGCTTACCTCCTCGCCCCTCTATCTCTCTCTTTACTCATTTTCGCAAAACACCTCATAATCTTTACCATCTCATTGCACCATCTTGCCCCTTTCTGTGTCTGTTCCTCACCTTTCACTCTTCCTCGTGCCTCACTTTAATTTTCCTTTCTATCTCCTCTCACAATCTTACCTCCTCCCGTCTCTCCCTTCACTCTTCTTCCCGCTACACCATCATTATCCCTTCTAACTCCACTTGCCATCTTATCTGCCATCTCCTTCCCCCACTACTAGACCATCCCTGTTTTCATGTCTGCCTCCCCATCTCCTTCCATCCCCACCTCTTTGCCTGCCTCTCAGACCCTGCCAATTCCCCTGCCTGCTTGTTCCCCTGCTTAATTGACTCCTACCTCCTTGTCTCCCTATCTCCCAGTCTTCTGCCTGCCAGTCGACCTCCCTGCCTGCCCCCTGCTTCGCTGCCTGCTGCCCTACCCCTTTGTCTGCTCTCTTCCTCCTTTCTTTTGTACTTACTCCCTACCTTCTTACTTCCCTGCCTCCTTGCCTGCCCTCCTTCCTCCTTGCTCAGTGCCCCCCTGCCTGCCTCACTACCTCCCTGCCCCGCCACATGCCACAGCAACATAGTAACTGTGACCCCACACGTGGGACCACCGCGCCGCAGCACATCTGTTTTAAGCACCCCAGTATATCATCCTCCACGTAAACACCAACCCACATGGTATTCTTACAGGTGTTTAAGTATTATTTAATTTGTATACTGTTTCCTCCCCCCTCCCCCTTTTATTTTGTCTCTCTCCTTTTTTTCGGCAGGCACGGCAGATGGTTCGTAACGCATACCCTTCCATTTTCCCTGGCTGACGTAATGATTGTACGCATATTGCAAATTTTCGTTGTATTTGGTATAATGAGATACATAGCAGTTTTAATTTACCTGATGTGTATGAACTCATTTAATATATAAGGTGATGGACTGTAAATAGTGTTTAGATGGCTTCATAAAAAAAAAAAAAAAAAATCTTGTACTAGAGTGGAGAGTGATGTTTACTATAGGTGTGTGATGGGCAGGTGGGTCTGGCTGCAGGAGGGGTAGGGGATAGGTAAGGAAGGAGGGGGTAGGGGTGACCTTGGTGCCAGGGCAGGTCCCGCCCAGACCACGACGCACACCACGTTGGACTCCTGCCAGCCCTCAGGACATCACTGTCAGGTATCATTGTTACTACTTATTTCATTCCTCAGCCACTAACTATAAATAGAGTATTTCCTTTATTTTTATACTGTTACCTTTTGGTAACGCCATTAACGTCCATGCAAGAGTTATCACAAAAATAAAATATAGAAAATATAGAACCTTATGAATAGTCTAGAATATTAATTTGTAATTATCAGAATCATCTCCCTCAGACGTATTTACAATCTACACTCTCGTGTTCACTTCCTGAGCCTTTCATGTCACAGAACCTCCCCGCCACACCTAATTTCGTACTCTCCTTCGCTTTTAGCTTTCGTAACACATTTTCCTAAGCGATAGGTTTTATCCGCTAGATTTATATGTCTTCTTGAATGGTACATCTGTAAACTATGTCGATATTAGTAAGATATGAGTAGCATACATGAGAACATGCCGATGTAGCGTGATATGCTAAGTAACTTGTCTGGGAAAAAGTGCTACAACGTGACCCACGGCAGCGAGAATAGCGAGGATACGAGTCACTATAGCTTTTTATTTATTTATTTATTTATTTTTTAAACAGACGAACACGCCTCACCACCCTCAGCTCAGTTGATGGCAAAGTACAGTGAGACGAACGTTGATTTGACTGGTAACCAAGGAGACTCATTGTTACACCATAAAAGAGCTTATTTAATTACGCGCAGTTAAAACTTACTATCCAGGTTTCTGATGTGAACCAATAAAGAGACTAGAAAGTTGATTAGACTAGTAACCAAGGAGACTCATTTTCACCTCAAAAAAGAGCTCATTTAATGACGTGATTCAGTATCCAGGTTTTGGAGGAGAGCCAGTTTCGCGGGACCAAAACAGTCCGACACCAGTACCTCAGCAGAGCCTCGCCGTGCCCGCCTCCCCTGTCGCCATCAAGTGTCTGGGGTGCCTAAGGGGAAGTCCCGCACCTCTACTGTTTCTTTATCAGGGTTTTGTGGGATTATTGCTTGGGATTATTGTGGGGGATTATTTGGATTATTTGAGGGGATTATTTTGTGGGACTGTTTTTTGGGATTGTTATGTGGGGTTATTATGTGGGATTAGTTTGTGGGATGGTTTTGTGGAATTGTTTTGTGGGATTATTTTATTGGATTATTGTGTGAGATTATTGTGTGGGATTATTCTGTGGATTTTTTTTGTGGGATTTCGTGGGATTAATTTAAACTGCGTTGTTCCTTATTTGATTGAAGGTGAACATTCACCTTTTTTTTTTCAGTGACGTATGCAAGTTTTTTCTTATCACTGTCAGACAATATAACTTAGAAAGAAAACTCGTGTAGTGTAGGAATGAATAAAAATCCCGTCTAACCCCTCCAGTTCGAAAAGTCACTCCTGTAATGAATAAAATCGTCTACAAGGAGCAAGAATTAGATGCAAAACACGTCACCAGAGTCAAAAGGTTAATGTAGATTTTATTTTTTTTGACATGGCGCGACTGGCATTGAATATCGATTTTTTGTTTCAGAGATTGGTGTCTGGATGTTAACTAAACGCTTTTGCCTTGACCTTCTTTCTTCTTCTTCTTGTCCTCCTCCTTCCTCTTCTTCTTCTTCTCCTTCTCCTCCTGCTCCTCCCCCTCCACCTCTTCCTTCTTCTTCTCCTCCCTCTTCCTTTTTTATTTTTTCCTCCTCCTCCTCCTCCTCCTCCTCCTTCTTCTTCTTCTTTTTCCTCTTCTTCCTCTCCCTCTTGTTGTTGTTGTTGTTGTTCTTCCTCTTCTTCTTCATCTTCATCTTCTTCTTCCTCTTCTTCATCATCACCTTCTTCTCCTTCTTCTTCTTTGTTTCTTCTTCAAGAATTATAGTGCCTTTGGCTAAAGGAAGGGAGGAATAGGGCGGGATAGATAAATTCGGAATATCCACGTAATTAGTCATAGTCTTCCAATAGAACGTAAGAGGCCATAATAAAAATAAAAACATCTACTGAAAATAAACACTCAGAACAATTAACCAGGATTGTGGCAACATTAAAGATTATGAGAGATGGGGTGTAAGATGGGGAGAGGGCAGCGAAATGGCAGCGGACAGAGCGACACGGAGGCGATTTGCTTGTGCCCACCCTTTACTGGATTAAGGCGTCTGAATATAGACAGATTGACAGATTGGCAATTTACTTCAGAAACGGAATCCTTTACTGGGAAATAGCAAGCCATACATCCTCACAATATCTGATGACGTGTTGAGCATACCTGACGGGAACTGCCATCAATGGATGGGGACAGGAGAGATTAGATTATGAAGACAATTTTGAGGAAAAAAGCAAGTGTAAGGCTCAGTATGACAGGACGGTGTTTTGTGGGTATGGGACTGCCACATACACATACAAGCTTAACTGATAATTAAAGCATTCAAACGTTCTACTAAAATGAAACACAAAATCATGGCGTCATATCCAGGTCCCCATTTTCAGTTATAAGTAAGGAATAGCCTAGGGTGATACTATCATCGATTAAGGAGGCTCTTTAACACCTGTTCCTAAGCGATTTATTTGACTTATTTTACTTTATGTCCTCTTTTGTGTTATTTAAGCCATTCTAATGTTGCCATACCCAGCACAAATAACGCACAGAAGGATATTAATCAGCCGTATCCAAAAATAAGGTGGTTAGGAAGAGGTATTAGGGGGTGCTTCATTAACCAACAAAACTACGGTCACTAAGGTTAATGAGACCCTGCCTGAACATCCCTTAGTGGATCTGAGTTGTTTTACATGAGGCCTGGCACTGTGATGAGATGACCCAGTGCTGACCCGCTGTGTTACCCCGCTGCAGGTACGCCCGTGTTACCAGCCGCAGGAGTCACATGGCTTTTGTTTTTTTCGTTTTTGTGGCCTTCAGATTATTTTACTCGGCTCTGGAGATTTTTTTTTCAACTGGATAGGGTTTGATGTAGCCTTTATTAACCCTTTCACTACTGTTTGACTGGCTGACGGATGGACTGACTGACTGGTTGGCTGGCTGACGGATGGACTGACTGACTGACTGGCTGACGGACTGACTGATTGACTGACTGACTGATTGATTGTCTGGCTGATGGACGGACTGACTGACTGGGTGACGGACTGACTGACTGATTGACTGACTGACTGACCGACTGACTGACTGACGGACGGACTGACTGACGGACGGACTGACTGACTGACTTGCTGATGGACGGACTGACTGACTGGCTGACGGACTGACTTACTGACTGGCTGGCTGGCTGACGGATGAACTGACTGACTGACTGACTGGCTGGCTGACGGACTGACTGACTGAATGACTGACTGACTTACTTACGGGTGGACTGACAGACTGACTGACTGGCTGACTGACTGACTGACTGGCTGGCTGACTGACTGACCGAATGTCTGACTGACTGACTGACGGATGAACTGACTGAGTGATTGACTGACTGACTGACTGGCTGACGGACGGACGGACGGACTGAATGACTGGCTGACGGATGGACTGACTGGCTGACTGCCTGACGGACGGACTAACTGACTGGCTGACGGACGGACTGACTGACTGGATGATTGACATACTGACTGACTGGCTGGCTGACGGATGGACTTACTGACTGACTGACTGGCTGACAGATGGACTGACTAACTGATTGAATGACTGATTGGCTGACGGACGGACGGACTGTCTGACTGACTGACTGACGGGCGAACTGACTGACTGACTGACTGACTGACAGACTGACTGACTGACTGACTGACTGACTGGCTGACGGATGGACTGACTGACTGACTGACTGACTGACGGACGGACGGACTGACTGACTAAATGACTGGCTGGTGGACGGACGGACTGACTGACTGACTGACTGACTGGCTGGCTGACGGACGGACAGACTGACTGACTGGCTGACGGACTGACTGACTGGCTAACGGATGACTGACTGACTGACTGACTGACTGGCTGACGGATGGACTGACTGACTGACTGGGTGGCTTTCTGACGGACTGTCTGCCTGCCTGACTCACTGGCTGACGAACTGACTGACTGGCTGATTGACTGACTGACTGGCTGACTGACGGATGGACGGACGAACTGACTGACTGACTGGCTGACGGACTAACTGACTGACTGACTGACGTACAGACTGACTGACTGACTGAGTGACTGACTGACTTGCTGACGGACTGCCGGACTGACTGACGGACGGACGGACTGCAGTTCTTTATCGTTATGTGAAGGAATAGTTTCATAGGTTTTCCCCGATCTGTGAACTCTCTTTTGTAGGGCTTCAGGCATATGTTTGACATCGAAAGTCGTCATTGTTTACATCCGAAGGGGGTTGCCAATCCTCCTCCTCATCATCATCATCATCTATTTTTTTTAGCTTTACTTTGTGGTGGATTTTGCGTGATTCTTTCGTATCCCTGATGTTCTCCTAATTGTTTTCCTAAATGTGAATCGGTTTTTGATGCCAGTTGTGAATCGGCATTTGTTACTAATTGTGCATCGGCATTCAGTGATAATTGTGTGCACTAAATTTGGTGGAGGTGAAAATATTCCAGTCATATCACTGAGCTAAAAAAAAAAAAAAAATTGTTAAGGAACGGTGTTATGAAACAATTAATTTATGTATGTGTTAACTGTATAGGTGAAAAAATGAATATTACTAAAGGAAAGATGGTAAGACTGAATATTTGTATATATAAATAAGTAACGAAGGTGTTTGTACCAATTCTAAGCTCTGGGAATAAATGAGTAAAAAAGTATGATCACCCACTTGAAAAATAGATGATGTTACTCGGAGACTCAAGTCTGGGTTGCCGGAGGAAGTCACTCAGCTTGCTGGCTGATCAGGGTTGATTGAAGGGAACTCTCAGCTTGTTGAAAGATCAGGGTTGATTGAAGGGCAGATCGACCTCAAATACTCGAACCTCACCTCACCGGACAACGTAGACTTCTCCCTTCATTAACTGTTGAAGGTAAATGAATATTTGTACTAGTGCGTGAATAAAGATGAGTAACAGTGGTGAGTTAGGTGCCTGGGTGATGATTGTTGCTGGGGTCGGCTGCACGCTTAACCTATGGCTCAGCGCTGCGATGAGGAAAACGGAGAGTGGTTGTGAGTTGTGAGTTGTAAGTCGTCTCGCTTCTTCATTTGCTTGTTTTTTTCCTCACTCGTAACTCGTTCTTCTTATTGTATGCTCGCTTGTTGCCTGTAGATTTGTATGTTCGTTGGCGTTGGTCCATTCCACAACTGCCGCCAAAATAATACGTCGGCTTTGTACTAGACTGGGTTGTGTCCGAGCTGTAGTTAACAACCAGTAGATTTGTAAGATAACCTCAGTTCACTTGTGACTGATGACGGGAGAAGTTAAAGATGAGTCTGTGGTTCATTGTAGTTTTATTTTCTTCAAAAGGAAAAACTAAAGATTAACACTGAACGCTAATCTGCTAGCTAACTCACTCTCTCTCTCTCTCTCTCTCTCTCTCTCTCTCTCTCTCTCTCAGCTTCTCTAGTTAGACTCCCCCTTCTCCAGCTTCCTAACCCGAGTTCCTCTCTCCCTCATCTCTATCCCAATTCTGATCTTTATTTCCTCTTTTCTTGTGTATGAGCGCCTTGTCACGTGGACTGGTCGTGTATCGAAGTTTCCAGAAGCCTGTATGTGTGTATGTGTGTTCTCCCTAGTCAGCTTCCCACGGTGTGAGAGTGCGATGCTGTTCCCTGCCTGCCCTTGGTGGGAAGGAAATGCTGTGTTGTGAGCTGTGTTGTTTCCTACTCTATGGGTCTGACTCAATCTCTGTGCTCTTAGCTATTATTTATGATATTTTCGAGTCCTGACAGACTGACTGACTGGCTGGCTGACGGACGGACGGACGGACGGACTGACTGACTGACTGACTGACTGGCTGATGGACTGACTGACTGACTGACTGACGGACTGACTGACTGACTTTGTCTGGCTAACGGCCGGATTGACTGACTGACGGACGGACGGACGAACGAACTGACTGACAGACGGACTGACTGACTGACTGACTGACTGGCTGGCTGGCTGATGGACTGACTGACTGACTAACTAACCAACTGTCTGACTGACTGACTAACCAACTGACTGACCAACTGACTGACTGACTAACCAACTGACCAACTAACCAACTGATTGTCTGACTAACTGACTAACTAACTAACTGACTGACTGACTGACTGACTAGCTGACTGACTGACTGACTGACTAGCTGACAGACTGACTGAGTAACTAACTAACGGACTGACTGACTGAATTACTAAATGATGACTGACCGACTTATTGACAAACTGAGTGATGAGTTGTTCCTGACTGACTGATTAACTGAGTCTGTACCTGAGTGGCCAGTGAATCCCAGTGAGCCCCCTTCAGTCAGAGGATGAAGATTTCCACTGCCCTTGCCATCACCAGCGACTGTGGCCAGAACGTAGGCCAGTGTAGGAGGACGCTGCAGGGGCGAAGGGGTGGATGAAGAAAATACTTAATACACCCAGCTTGAAAAATATCCCCTGAGCTGAACAAAACCGTACGGAGACAGAGAAAAGATAGATAGATGGATAGATTGATGCATGGATGGATAGATACATAGATAGATAGATAGATCATAGATAGATAGATAAAGAGAGAGAGAGAGAGGTCGTCGTAGTGAAAGGGCTAAACTCTTCTTGAACACCTTAATAAAATCTGGCTACATACTGGTACTTCAATATATATATTTTTTGTAACATAGATTTACTCACCTCAACCCCTGACGATTTTATTCAGCTGAAATGAAAGGCTTTAACTAATCTTCAGGTGCAAAGAGCATCTCACCTGAGTCAAATCGTCTGGTGGCAGCAAGAACAAAATGGAAGATCGTAGGTCATTGTGGTGAAGGAGTTAAGGTCGCAGCTCCAAAGATCAGGGCCGCAGTGACGAATTTAAAGTGTAGTCGCCGTTACAGCAGATGATCACACACACACACACACACACACACACACACACACACACACACACACACACACACACACACACACACACACACACACACACGAAAAATAACTTGGTGTGAGATACAAACTGTGTATTATTTTCAAACTACATCAGATGAGTCTATGCAGCTTAGAAAAACACGCTTCAGTTTACACACACACACACACACACACTCGATGAACGCTTGGATTAGATTGAAGACTTCTTTTTACCTCGTTCCCAGTAAAGTCAGACGATTTTATTTATCAAAGAAAAACCCACCTTAGTTCGAGGACGTTTTTTTCATATTGTTTAAGCCAAAATCACATTATCTGCTGATGATGAGACCCCCTTGAAGGAGATGAGAAAATGGAAGCTCTTTTAACCTCTCCACATCGAAAATTTTGTCCGGAGTTGAATATCATCTTGTGGTGATGGCAATAATACACTCATAAAATCTACCTTACTGAATGTCCGTGACTGCAGAGCTGAATATCATTATGTGGTGATAAATTCCAACCCGCTGCATCCATCCACATGACTTTATTCAACTCTGGAGGACGTTTGGAACTAGAGGGATTAGATATAGGCCTTTTCGACTCTCACTCTGAAGAGGTTTTTGTAAGCTGAATAAAACCACCTGAGGTCAGCGGGAAGAAAATGAAAAGGACGTCCTCGGATTGAAGGCGCGTCATTGTACAGAGGGGTTAGGACCGTACAGTGCAATGCTTAGCGCGACTAGTTTTATTTCGGACTGTCTAATACATGGCCATTTAACCCCTTCACCCGGTGGCGTATTTTTCTTTTATCTTGTTCTTGCTGTCTCCGGACGATTTTCTTCTCCAACTGGAACGGTTAAATGTAGCCTAGATTAACTCCTTCACTGCAAGAAGTCTTCCCTAAATTATATCAAATCGTCTGTTTAATTAGCAGCCAAAATAATGGATAGAGTATGTCGTCGGGTTCCAGGGATTAACATCTAATTTGCACATGATAAAATAGGAAAGTAAAAGGGTAAGCCTGGCACAACTTTGACTAACCCATAGACGTGTGCATTAGGGCAGTGGTTCATCCGCCTTAACCACCTCACCCCCGGGAAGGAGTTATAAGTCTCCATCCACACCGCAGTTCTGGTTCCGGGTATGGGTATCTTCTTGTTCTTGTTCTTGTTCTTCTTTTAAAGGCCTTTGTATCGGCCTTGTGGAGCACCTTTTCTGTCTTCGGCATTTGCTTGGTTTCTTGTTCTCCTTGTTCTTGTTCTTCTTCATCTTCTTATCCTCCTCCTCCTCCTCCTCCTCCTCCTCCTTCTTCTTTTCCTTCTCCTCCTCCACCTTCTTCTTCTTCTTCTTTCTTTTTTTCTTTCCTCCACTTTTCAGTTTGGCGACATTCTATTATTTGGTCATGAATTCGATTCAGACTTGGAACAATTATTTCTTGGACAAACAGGCCTCTTAAATGAATTTATGTGGTCCAGGGACAAATCTCTTAAATGAATTTATGTGGTCCAAGAACAAATCTCTCTCTCTTTCACACACACACACACACACACACACACACACACACACAAAGTCTGGGATCCAGTGTTCTTCTATGTTCATTGATTATAGTGGCAATTGACACAGAAGCATATCACTGTACTGCACCTGTCTGGGAACCATCTTGCATTTTCTTGGTACTGTTGACAAGCCTTGATATATTTGGCTATGGCTACCACCAGGCGATTTGATGCAACTTCGTAGATATATTTCGAACTGGAGGAATTACATACAGGCTTCACTAACACCTCTACTAGACGTGTGTCCTAGGCTGAAGAAAACTGTCTGGCGGAAGCAATAATAAAAAAAACGCGTCATGGGACTGAAGGTGTTAATATTCTAAGGCCGCTATGACTCTTCGTTGAATAAAATCTTCTGGCTAAAGCTAGGATAGATTACCAGAGCTGTCCCGACCATGAAAGCGTTAATTGTGACAACAGTAATTCTCTCCAACCTCCATGGCTCGCTTAACTGAATACAATCGTGCCGTTACCTTGAAGAGATTATCAGACTTGCCTCCAGCTTGAGAGGGTTAACTTGGCGATTTTCGTTGACCTGCAGCTTATTTCCGTCGCAAATGGCAGCGTAAGACAGTACTCAGATGGAGAGTCCTTTCCGTAGCACTTCGTCATACGCTGGTATTAATTTCCTGTTACAATTCGATATTCAAGATGGAGAAATGGCAGTTTGAGGCCAACAAAAGCGGACAGTATAATACATCTGCCTTGTTCCAGATAGTGCTCGCGAGGTAGCTATTATAACCGTGAATTATGCGTCAGTGATCGTGCTTCACTGGCTTTGAATCAGGGTAGTGTTTTTCAGTGTAATGACATCATTGGAGTGGATTTATTCTGGTTACCGGGCGGGGAATGTGGGGGGAGGATAACTTGCGACACTAAAGAGTACTTAGGCTACATGTGCAGTGAGGACAGTGCCACCGCCTAGGGACAGATGCTTGTTTATCACCATTTTTAAAGTAAACAATGTCTACTAGTTTGGACAACAAAAAAAGACCAATTAATATCTTGTAGGCAAACCTGGCGCCATTGCATTATCACACTGGCGCTCATTTCTAAGCCTAATTAAGTCATTATGTCAGATTTACGCAAAGTTTTTGATGTTTTTATGTTTTCTGCAATTTCAGTTTTCATGTTTTTTTCAGACAACTGCTTTTCAGTCCATCGCCGATGTGTTTTATAGGCAGTTGCTTAGTCTTGCATTTTGTTCAAGATTTAACTGAATTGTTAGCGGAGGAGATGATTACATAGGATATCCCCCGACCTAGTTGCAGGGGAAAGTTATCCCGCCATCCCCTCAGGATCTACGCTCACGATTATCGTTCATGATTATTTATTTATTTATTTATTTTATTTAAGCAACTTCATAATCTAATCCATAATCATTCGCACTTGGCGTAAGTTTGTTACCTACATTTAAGTCTTATTCGTCTACGCTGTCTGTGTTTTGACCTCTTTAATTTTTTCTTGAGGTGATCGACGATATGGCCGGTGGTGAGGCGTCCGTCAGTGACAGAGGTGAGGGCGAGCGGCGGCGGCCCGGTGGCTAGAAGGCCAGCGTGCTACGTACCAACATGATGCCATTATGTGCACACCCTGCCAACACACATATGCACACATACTCCCACACGCTCGCACACACCACAACTTCAGTAACACCCACTACACTAACACACAGTTTCATCACAGCGCTGCAACATGCATACGCACAGAAACACGCACCCACACACAGTCACTACATAACTGAGAAACATACTAACTCAACCACACCACACATGGTTACATCTTGCCCCGTCACATCACAGCACAGCAACAAGCACTAAAGGTAGAGTTAACACGTACTCATATTCAGTCAGATAACGTATTTT
Source organism: Birgus latro (assembly GCA_018397915.1). Lineage (NCBI taxonomy): Eukaryota > Metazoa > Arthropoda > Malacostraca > Decapoda > Coenobitidae > Birgus > Birgus latro. The sequence continues at coordinate 11,752 of JAGKTI010016619.1, forward strand.
GAATTTTATTCTTGCTATCACAAGGCAACTTTATTCACCCTAGGAAGAAACTTTCTGTGATGGTGTTGAAGAAACTTTCTGTGAAGGTATTGGAGGAAACTTTCTGTGAAGGTATTGGAGGAAACTATCTGTGAAAGTATTGGAGGAAACTGTCTGTGAAGGTGTTGGTGAAGGCCGTGTCTACTCCGCCCAGTTCGAATTGCCTGTCGTAATATGAGTAAAATAGTTAGGAAACAGTAGGAATGAAGTGCACCAGGTAAATCACTGGACTGAAGGAATTGTAACGATTTCACAACTCCCCTACAGCGAGATGTCCTTTCAATGCTGAATAAAACAACGTGAAGGCAACGAGTACATACAAACAGAAGACGTCATTGTATTGAAAGTATCAACTAAGAGTAATTTTCTCTTTCAGGAGGAGATCTCCCTTAAGTTGAATAAACTCGCCTGTGGTGACAAGAAAACAGACATCAGTTAACTGGAGTTTATGGAGAGTGTTCCGAACCCTTTAACTACGAGAAAGCTTCCTTAGGTTGAAGAAAACCTTATAGTGACAGCAACGACAAAAAGAAAAAAAGAAAAAATAAATAAATAAAAATAAAGATAAAAAATAAAAAATAAATAATCGTAATCAAGGAATCAGTAACGAACGTGTTCGATTCCTTTACTAAGAGATGTAATTAAGAAGTTCAGGGAGAGCGTATCTAGTCCTTTTACTACAAGAACGTTTAAGCTGAGTAAAATGATTTGGTGGCGGGTAGAAAAGACTGAGAAAAATGTCATTGTAATTAACGCCATTAATATGATGACGTCTTTTCTGTTTTATTCCTGTCTCCGTCAAAGGATGTTATTCTTGTTAGTAGAGTCCCTTGGTGGTGAAAGCTAAGGAAGGCTAAATTTATACAGCCTTTCCGGTTCCAACGTCTATCTTAACGTGAGACAAGTCTTTTGGTGACAGCACGAGGAAAGTATAAATGAAGTCAACGTATTAATGTGTTCAAGGAATTAATGGAGAAAGCTTTGTGATCCCTATAATACGAGGCATGATCCATTGCTGAAGAGAGTATGCTGACGCTCGTTAAAAAAAAAAGGGAAAAGAAGTAGATGAAAAGCAGATATTAATGTGAAAAGGTTAGAGACATGATTATCGGATATTTAGCAGAAGCCACAACTAGATTTCAAGGATTTTGAAGTGCACTGTATAAATATTGTAATATTTGGAAACACTTTTCTTCTGTAACACTTGTCTTAAATGAATAATAGACGTTATCATTTAATGTGCTAATTTTCGTGTGTTTACCTCCTCCCGCTGTCCCTTACCTCACCCTGCTTTCCCCCTAGTGGCCTTCTTCAGATCTTGATGGAACAAATCAGCGTTCAGCTTTTGAATTTACAACTAATCAGAGTACTCTAATTCTTGCTTCTGAATATAGCGAGGATAATGTAATCAAGGCTGACGAGCTGTGCATTACTGCAACCCTCTTCAAACAATAAGAGGTTATAAGAGGACCTGCAGACTGCTTTAGTATCTCAAGTAAGAAGTCAAATATAAACATTAGGAGGGTTTGGGGGGCGAAGGTCCCTCCGGTAATGCTTCCCCGGCATGCATAGTATAAGGTCTCTGGTTTGACTGTTTGGATCTAGGCTAGGTTGAATGGGATCTGGTCTGGTTAGGTTATTGCGTAAAACATTATGTCATAAATGCCAGGAGAATTATTATTTCCACAGTGTTTATCCATATTTTAATGCTATTCTTTCGATTTGTTTAGATTCATATTGCAAATCGCTCGTTTTCCCACCACCACCTCCGCTTGGGCAAGGGCTATCATAACTGAAGAACGAATGGTTATCGAGAGAAAAGACTCAGTCGAACGAATGACAATAAAAGCATTAGATTAGCTTAGCTTCGCTGGTGAAAGAGCCTTGTGTTTTCTGCTAAATATTAACTTGAGTGTGAAATGGTTGATGTTCATAAAATCGTATGCAGGTATCAAGACGAAACTAAACTGTTATACAACTGTCGACCGCTTACCGCTATCGTGCCGGTGTAGCCTAACGTTGTGAGTTGTCCCCCTTGGCGAGTGTCTCTTGGGCGTTGTGCGCATGCACGGACACTAATAAATTTTGAGCCGTGGTCAGATTCTCTTTTCCCATTTCTTGCCGAGATTTGGGTTAGGTTGGGTTGGGCTGGATTAGGTTAGGGTGCAAATAACAGAGATGTCCCCTTCTGTATCCGCACATGCCCACACTCCCCAGAAGCCATCTCACCACGGAGGGACAATTCAGCACGCAACACCTACAAAACTATCACCCGGCATAACCATTAGCAAACATTGGCAAAACCGTCAGATGAACAGTTTAAAATGAACTGTTGTTATCTTGCATGTTGGGGATGATGGCGATCAAGTGGCTATAGAAGTGGTGTGCTGTCAGACAGGTGCGAGTTCGATCTTAGGCTGGGGCAGAGAACAGCTTGATTACTTGATTTTCGTTCAAACAGATCTTGCTGATCATTACCCAGACCCACCGACGGTCGGGTACCCAAAATCAACATTGTCGGTACTGTGGCTTTCAAGATTTGGTGGTTAAGGAGCTCGAATTAGTTGTGGTTCAGAAGTATTTAAATCCAAAGGGGTATTGTATTTAATTGGTGACATACTGCCATCTGGGTAAGCGACCAGACACCTTCGTCTTAAACGTCTTGACATAGTAACCTAGGCCATGTACCTCTACGCTTCTGATGTGGCATTACAAAACTTGACGATATATACTGTATATATGCTGACAAGTCAGATTTTAGAAAAAAAAAAAAATCAGCTCCCATTAGGTGCGTTTCATATTTTCAGGTATTCAGGTAACTTTCAATTGCTTCAGATCAGTCCCTCTGAAGACGACTGCAACAAGTCTGTCGTGGAGCAGTGGTTCTCCAGATATACTCATTAAGAGCTTTCAGTACTGAGAGAATGGAAGAAACTAGTTGATGGGCTGGGCTGTGATGGTGACAGGTGGGACAACAGGGAGGAAGTAAACCCTATGAATATGAGCGTTGTAGATCGGTCGGTAGTCGAGGCGGTCGTTCCAATCACCACAACAGAGCAGAAATGGATGAGTTAGATGGAATGGAGTGAGCGGGGTTGTCCGGGAAGATGGTGGGTGGAGGGAAAGGACGATGGCAATATGCTCTGTGAGGATAGACGTTGTTGTGGCCCCAGGTTCATTTGAAACGTGAACCCGGTGTACTACAGGCTAAAGTTGTCCCCTTCAGCAGTACACCATCCTCCATCTACAGGATAGGGAGGGAGCTGAGGGATGATTGTATGGGGAGAGAGCTGAGGGATTGTGGAGTGGCCCGACCACATCGGTGACACCACGTGAAGGTGTCCCTTTCCATCATTTTTTTTCCCCTCAAACGATTTTACTAAGCTCTGGAGAGACCATTTGTGGTGATGAGGTTAGCAACAGTTCTAATAATCTTCCCACAAGTTTATCTGTCTTCCTGGGCTAAGCATAATCGTCTGAGATGTAGCAAGCATAAAATGCGTACATTTACCGGATTGAAGCGGCTGTTGTAACTAGGTCCGTGAGAGCTTTTTTATTTGTCTCTCGTTTTGCAAATTCCAAGCACCATTGTTCTTATCTCTTCTTGGACAGTATATTAGCCGGTTAATAGCTTTTTTTTGAAGGCTAAATTTTCTTATTTTCTTTTTAAGTCAGCCGTACGAAAAATGCTTTAAGTTCTTATAAGCTTCTTCACGTTCTTTACAATTAGTTTCTTTTACACAGAACTTGGTACGGTCATGTTAAGTGTATTTTGATCTCCACTTAAACAGTGTTATATGATTATGTTATTCCATTATATCCAACTGTATATACCGGTATACGGATAATATTTACACTTAAACTGTTCTGCTTTTAGCTTATTACACCGCTCACCATGGTATCATTCGTGAAAAACAATTTTATATACTTCATTGCATGTCGACGCATAGATCGGTGTGGTGGCATAGGTTTGAGTCAGCGTTTTCTCCAAGCAGAAACGCATCATCATCAACAGCAACAACAACAGTATCAATAGTATCATTAATAACAACATGAACAAGAATAACAACAGACCTAGATTAAATGTTTATCATCATCAACAACAACAGCAAAAACAATAACATCAACAGCAACAAGAACAACAACAACAAAACGAGATCAAAAGTGTTCAGAGGGCACAGCTTCGTCTCGCATGAACTTTGGCCTTGAGGGTCGATGGGTCAGCACCATCATCAAATACTTGTTTCCTTGACCCTCACACAACACATGCCCCAGATTTCATCCAGATCAGACCATGTATCTATGAAATATTTGGTTAACATACAGGGATACCTGGATACAGAGACCATACTTAGATACATACACAGACAAACATACATAAACAGAGACCATACATAATACATACACAGAGACCAAACATAGGTACACACACATAGACCAGACATAGATACATTCACAAAGACCAGACATAGCTACATACGGTACACAGAGACCAGACATAGATACATACACAGAGACCAGACATAGATTCATACACAGTGACCCACACGATCACATTAGCCAAGCCTTGTGCATCATTAATAGAAAGCAAGTAGGCGTAGCTCCCCTCTGCCTGGTGTAACACGGCGCAGGGTAAAAGGCGTGTCTTTGGTGGCCAGGTTAAAAATAGGATTGTCTGAGGGTGAAAGCTTAGACGTGGCGGCCACCGGGGATACAGTGTTGAAATTCCACGCCATTATGGGGCTGTCTACTGTCTATTATTCATTAAGGCTTCACCATCTCCTCTGCCCCTTCTACAGCCCTCCTTCCCTCCCGCCTTATCCCCATCTGCCTTACTTCTCTATCCCTCCCCTTCCTTCTCTCCCCTTCCCCTCACTCCTATCTCCTCTCCCTCCCGATCCCTTCTGCCTCTCCCTAATCTCCCTCCTTCCCTTCACCACCCTCTTTTTTTCTTCCTCCCTGTCCCTCTCTTACTCTTTCTCCCCATACCCTCTTTTCCCTCATCCCTCTCCCTTCCTCCCTCCACATCCCTTCATGCCTTACTTCCCTGTGCCCCTTTTTATTTTCCCGAACCTCCCCCATTCTTTCTACCCTCTCTCTCTGCATTCATTTCTTATCCTACCACCTCCTTCCCTCTCCACCTTCTTCCCTTCTTCCCCAGTCCCTCCATCCTGCCTACCTTCTCTCTCCCTCTCTCCTTCCTTACCCTCCCTCCCCCTTCCCTCCCTCCCCCTTCCACCACAACCCTGTCCTGGTGCCCTCCACAACCCCGCCCCTCCCTGTCTCTACACCGCAGTCTCCGCCCTTCCCTCCCTCCTCATTGCAACCTGTTCTTCATCCTCTCTCTCTCTCTCTCTCTCTCTCTCTCTCTCTCTCGCTAGCTCCTAATTTCATTTTATCTCCAGAGTCTGTTTTACTTCACTCTTCCTTCTTCCTTATTAACACAATGTCCCAGATTCTCTTCCTCCTCTCGAGTCAGTCTCCACTCCATCCCTCAGTTCTTCCGTATTTTATCAGCCATTTATTTTTCTTTCAGCTGTATTTTCTCCTGCTTTCCTGCATTCCTTTATCAGTCTTCCTTCTCCCAGTTACTGTATATTTCCTTTCTGTCGATCACCATTTGTCACCCATAATCGTTCTTGTAGTATAGTGTCTTCCTTTCTTCAGTTAGTCATCTTCTTTCCTTCAGTTCCGTTTTTTTCTTCATCTTTTTGTCAGCCGTCCATTTTCTTCCATTTTTAGTTTCTTCTTTTCCTTGTAACTTTCCTGTTTGCTTCTTCAGATTTCTTTCTTTCATCTCACATTTTTTTTCCCCCACACTGCTTCTCTCCTCTTTTGCACCAGTTGGCTTCTCTTGCCCCCTATATTTCTTTTCCCGCTTTTCCTTTCTACTTCTCATTCACTGCGGCTTAATTTCCCCTCAATCGATCCTCCATTCTCCTTACGAACCCATCCTTTCAGTACGATGACTCACCAGTATTACAATAAATCGTATTTCTGTAGCAAAAATATGATGAAAAAGACCGCTTTGTGTTGAACTAGGTCAGTGGTGATGGACTCTGACTCGTTCAGTACACGAGTTATCGGTTAAGCTAAGTAAAATAATTTGGTCGTAGGAAGAAAATAATAGCGTCTTGCTACTGTGGAGTCTAACGTTTAATTTCTTTTAACTGCAATATTTTCATTACAAAATTGCGAAATCTTACTTTTTTTTTCTTTTTTTTAAATAGATGTTGGAGCATCCCTACAAGAGCGGCCTGGTTAGTCAATCACGCCTGAGGGTTATCGCATGCCAGATGCTGTAATCTAACGAAGCCCAGTGTAGTACTTCGTTTTAAATCCCTGAGGAAGTTCACTCGCAAGGTGCCTCGCTTTAGCCAAGTCCCATACGGTCCCGCATCTATCGAGGGCATCTTTAGCTGCTTTGCTTTGAACTGTGCATTTTGCAGAAAAAATTGCGTACTAAATTTACCCTGCCACTTACTCGTACAAAGCTGATTGGTAGGAACTCTCTCTCTCTGCATCTGTCATCATCGTTTTTCTTTCTGTTTCTCCGTTCATATCTACATCCTCCAGTCTGGTTGTATCATCTCGAGAGTACTTCCCTCTATCAATTCTCTCCTGCTTCTCTCATCACTTCACCTCTGCCTTTGTCTCTGCTTATTCATCCTCCATCTACACTTCCCTGTTTATAGGCCTCTGCGTCTGTCAACCCCCCCCCCCCTCTCTCTCTCTCATTTTCCTTCTACTCCTGTCCCATGGTTCTTCTCTACATCCACCATCTTCATTTTCCACTCTGTTTCTCACGTCTTACCTTCCTTCTGTCATTTCCTTCACGTGTCTATCAGCACTTTTCTTCACCCTCTAACTGCTACTAATAAATCACTCTCCATCCTCTTTTAACCCTCTTCATTTTCTCTTGTTATCCCTCTCCTCTCCCGCTGTTCCTTCTCCTTCCGTCACAACGAGTATCTTCTACTTTAGTTCTTCTCTATGTTCGTCATTGTCCTGATCCTCGTTATTTACACACAGCACTTCCTCTCTCTCACTGTTTACTTACACCATCTAATGTATTTCTTCATCACTTTTTTTAATCCTTAGCATCTATCATCTTTTCCTTTTTTCTTTTTAGGTTTCTGTATCAACCATTTTTCCTCCCTACCTCCCTTTTAAGCCCTCTCTGTCTCCTTCCTTTAGTCAGCTACAGCCGTCATCTTTTTTCCTCTCAACTCCCTCTGCCACCATGACTACTCCCTGCCAGCCTACTCCTACCATCTCAACAATGCTTCTTCTTCTTTTTTTTTTTTCAAACTATCTCCACTCCTTTTCCCATCTTTTTGCTCTCCTCTATATCCACCATCATCTTTTTCCTCCGCAGTACTTTCTTTTTCAACCAATTTCTCCCACTCTTTCTCCCACCACCATCTTCTTGCTGTCCACTGTATCCATCGTCTTTTTCCTTTACAGTACTTCCTTTTTACACCCATCTTCT
>JAGKTI010016620.1:0-19282 GCA_018397915.1 Birgus latro
GCCATAAAAATATCCGTAAAATAATGCAAGGGAGGCAACATTGCTTCTTACTCATAGTGGACGTAAATTATTTGCAGTAGCAGGGTTATTAATAATTCCAACAGCTTTCTTCTGAATTTTGTCTAGTTTTAATGCAACCTCCACATCCATTCCACAAGGGTGAGCAATATTCAAGCTGAGAGCGCACATGACTTGTTAATTATAGCTAACTGCTCGTCAGTGAAGAAGTTACGGACTTTGTATAATAATCCAAGCTTATTTGAGGCGGTTTTAGCAAGTGATCTGATATGATAGGTCCAGCTGAGGGCACTGTTAAGTGGGACGCCAAGAATTTCACTACTTTTGGAGACGGGAATATTAGTAGCATTGAAGATAATACAGTATATGAATCAGGCAATATCTGTCTATTGGTAAATTGTATATATTTGGTTTTACTAGCATTAAACGAGACAAGATTATTTTTCCCCCATTCACTGATCATGATTTATGGAGATGGCTGTGCTGAGTTGAGAATTGGAGATGTCAGACTTTGTACATGGGTGTCTGAGTGTGAATGAACTGTGAAGTGTTGTCATCTGCATATATACGGATTTTTTAGGGGGGGGGGGGAATTAATAAGGATAGGGTTTTTTTTGGGGGGGGAGAATTAATGTAGGTATGATTTTTTTTTTAGGGAGGAGGGAAATTAATATAGATACTTTTTTTTTTTTAGGGAAATTAATATAGATACGTTTTTTTTTGTGGTAAGTGGTGGCGACCATCATCCACTCACTTGATGTAGTGCTGCCCACTTCTTCCTTAGCCTTTATCATTCTCTTTCTGTGCCTGTCCTCATCTCTTCCTGTTTCTCCCATCTCTCCTGTCACTTCTTATTGCTTTTCTTTCCTTTTCAGGTGGCTTTACATTGAGTGACAAGCCTAATGGTTTCCTGTAAACCAAGAAACCATTTACAACGCTGGGTGGTAACCATATAACCAAACCATACGTGCTCCCTACGTGTTAACAAGTGGGTTGGTGGAGGGTTAGTGCCCCTCCCCGTAAAACAAATAACTCAGAGTCAAATGGCCACCCCTTACGGGATTATGGCGTCTGGCAATAGATAGAATAGATAGACTTTTTTTTGAGGGGAGGGGAATTAATATAGATACGGATTTTGTGGGGGAGGGGGAAGTAATATATATACGGATTTTTTTCGGTGGGAATTAATATAGATTTTTTTTTTTTAGGACGGAGGGAAATTAATATGGATACGGATTTTTTTTTTTTTTATAGGGGGTTTAATGTAGATACGGATTTTTTTTTTTTTAAGGAAATAATATAGATATGGATTTTTTTTAGAGGGGGGGGCGTCGTTCGCCACCCCTTCTGTAGTTTCGTCAGGCCAATAATTATAAAAAGTGTTATTTACCAGAAAATATTTAGTAAAATCTTTCATAAATTTCATCATGGAATTGCAATAATTTATTTCATAAATTTTCAGGACTTGTAATTCCACGTAAGTTATCTCTTAATATCTGTCCACATACAGACACATACATATTATATACATACGTACGTACACACGAAAGTTCGGCGTTATACATTCGCTCACCACTTCGAAATAGTAAATGTGAGACAAGTTTTCATGCAGGAAGAAGGAACCAAAAGCCATGAGCCCGCAAATCGTTCATCCCAAGGAAAAACAAAAACAATACAAAGAGAGAGCCAAATTCAAGATTCGTTCAGTTCGAGATGCCTGGACACACACACACACACACACACACATCATAGGAAGTAGGAAATACAGACAGAGTTGACCTGTTGCATAAATAAAAGCCTGGTAGTATTAGAGAGTTGGACAGAAAAGTGGTAGCGAAGCAGTAGCCAACATTCATCCACCTGGTAACTGTGGGAAGGATGGGGATGGAGGGGGGAGGGGTAGGAACTATCAGCTCCCCCGGCCTATCTCCTCCCTTACCCTCCCCACCTACAGTGACGTTTGAGTGCCTGGCTACTGCTTTGCTAGTGGCTGTCTCACGCAGAAAGGTTCGAATTGGCAGGCGGAACTTTCCTCGGGTATACATATTTTTATACATACATATATACATAAATACGAGTACATACATTCGTTCATATTCATACATACACGAAAGCGCTCGGGATATTTCGTGTTTCCTTTTCTTTGTAGATATCGCATACATACAAACAACAAACACACACAAATACGTGCACACAGTCACATACATACATTCCTTACCAATTTATTTCTGATTTTGCTTCGTTTCTGATATTCTTGTGTGTTATTCAGGAAGCTTACTAACACCTCTTCCTTACCGATTTATTTCTGATTCTACTCCGTTACTGTATTCTTGTTTATTATTCAGGAAGCTTACTAACTCCTCTTCCTTACCGATTTATTCCTGATTCTGCCCCGTTACTATATTCTTGTGTGTTATTCAGGAAGCTTACGTAACACCTCTTCCTGACCGATTTATTCCTGATTCTGCCCCGTTACTGTATTCTTGTGTGTTATTCAGGAAGCTTACTAACACCTCTTTCTTACCGATTTATTTCTGATTTTGCTCCGTTACTATATTCTTGTGTGTTATTCATGCAATCTGTGTCGATATTGGAAAGACTTAAGAAGCAAACCAAGGGGTATTGAGTAGTTTGGAAAATAAATCGCTTAGGATGAGGTGTTAGGGAGCGTCCTTTCCCATTCTCTGTTCAAGCTTGACCTAAAATTGCCATTATACATATCTAGCTTCAGCAGGTAACACTAAATATAATATTAGTTACGAAGAAGTGCTGTGGAAAGAATGTAGAGCCGTAGTATTTTTAAGACAGTGAATTATGTGAACTAATCTGAAAAAGGAATATCTGGGCCACGTTGAAGTGAGCGATATATACTATTCCTTAATAATAATAATGATAACAATAATAATAATGTGGAGGCAGCAAGCATAAAACCAGGCTTCATAATTATAGGGAGGGGAGGCTTCGTACGTAAAACCTCCTCCCTTTCGAATTATTCCAATCATTACACCCCAGTATTCCCATATGCGTTACTATACTCGATTTGTTTTCCAGCTGATGATCCATTTTCGTGAATATGGCACCTGTGCACTCCTGCCGCGTGATTGGTTGGTTTCAATTTCATACCTGAAGTATCATATTTACTAAAACCAATTGTACCTTGCATTCCAGTTCTCATAAATACTGTTTTGCATTGTCCTTGTACTGTGCACATAGACATGAAGCGAGTATGTATCTGTGCTTCACCCAAACGGACAATGAATTTGAGGAAGTTGAATTTGAATTAAAATACTTTTTGTAAATGGTACAGAGTTGTTGCATCTCCCATATATATATATATATATATTAATAAACTCATTTGGCTGCATAAATGCAAATAAAAGGTATCTTAATACTTAGGCACTTGATACATTAGACAATAGTACCATTCTAAGTAAATTAGCGGTGTTGTCAGTAGTAAAGTGGTGGATGTGGGAAGGCGAATGGACAGTCGCTACAGAGGAGAGACGGCCAGGCGGGGAAAACAAGCTGTCTCGTCTCGCAGGATGTCTGACTTTATTATAGATCACACCTACTCCATTGCTTCGATACCTTCACCCATATTCGTAAGTATATATATCCGTAAGTATATATATCCGTAAGTATATATATTAGTTTATTGATTAGAGATGCAGTAACTCTGTACCTTTTACAACAATAAATATTTCAATTCAAATTCAACTTCCTCAAATTCATTGTCCATTTGGGTGAAGCACAGGTACATACTTGCTTCATGTCTGTTTGTATTGTACAATGACAGTGCAAAACAGCATTTATGAGAATTGGAATATAAGGTACATTTTTTTTTTTTTTAATGATACTCCAAGTATGAAACTGAAACCAACCAATCACGCGGCTGGAGTGCGCAGGTGCCACATTCACGAAAGTGCATCATCAGCTGGAAAAAAAAAATAGAGTATAATACCAACTATGTCAGTATTAAAAACCTTGTAAATATTATATACGAAAGAATGTGAAGGGTGTAGATGCAAAATGAATCGCCAAGGAGGAGGTGCTTCGAATGAATCTGAAGTGGGTCTCTCATTCGTGCATGTATCGTAACTCCTCCTTCTTAGCAATTTATTTTTCACATTCTCCATCGCTGTCCTCATGTATGTCATTAACACAAACTATTTCGATATTAAAATCATACAGGAAGAATGTACGAGTATTGAAAACAAGAATAAGTCGCCAAGAAACAAGTGCTTCGACCTCTCTGGAATGCGAGTCTCCGAAACAAGAACTCCCGTCTCGTTGCCAGATGTTTCCTAGGCTTTTTGAATCACCAGTTCTTCATTCCCACCCTGGCGACGGTTACATGAGTGAGTGGCCTACTGCTTGATTTATTTGTTTGAATATATTTTATTTCAATGTTTGTATGTTTGGTGATTTCTTATTTAGTGCCTTGATGTGCTACTTTTTTTTTTTTTTTTTCCTGTCACACGAGTGAGTATTGGCGGAATCCTCAGTTATTTGCTTCTGTTGATTAAGTTTCAATTGTTTATTTAACGATCTACTTGATTAGTGGCGTCATAAGTATCGCTTTGAGTTGCTAAGCACCCTTTATGAAATAAAACTGTGTAGTGAATTAACGTTACACCAAAAACTCTAGAATCTCGTAATGCAAGAGGCAGAAAACTTTATTAGAGTATTATACCAAAAAAAGTAAAATGAAACTACCCCCAGATTTCGGTGTAAAAAACAAAAATGCATGTAGTATAGTATACATGATACGCGGTTTTTATATCTTGTTCACTAAAACCTACTGTACATCATTTATGTGAAAAATCAGCAATATACCGTGCGCATTATCCCCCAAATATTTCGATTTACCCCATTTGGCTTAATTTACCCCAGACTCCTGACCTTTGTGATTGTGTTTGTTCATTTGGTTCAATATTTTTCTTTAAATTCTCATGTTACCCTGATTAAGGAGTGGTCACAAACATACCACATCCATGTTGTCCTGCTATTTTGCTGGCCACCCCCCAGCTTACACCCTTCCCTCTCATATACTGATAATTAACACATGAGTTAGGGATCATATTTATATTCACTATACCCCCTTTGTGCAAATTTGTCCTTAAACCGCCATCTTCCTGTCAGTACTGAGTTGTAACTGTAGATTACCACCTGACTTTGGTACTAGTCATGAGGAAATGCTGTGGAAAGTACAAAGAATTGAAGCATTGTCTTTTTTTGTCACTGAACTTTTTGAAAAAAAAAGGACAAAAATTTGGCCCATGTTAAGAGTATAGAGTTGGTTTAAAATTTTGAATCTAAAGTTTCATGATCCCAACAGTTTCCCTCAGCAAAATAAATGTTTAGTGTTAGCAAGAGTTTCCCTTGGTGCATTTTTTCTTTACCTTGTGATAAAGGAGTCTGGCAGTAGATAGATGCATGCATAAAATTTTGAGTTAAGGGTTGATATGAAATAAAAATATGGTTTTGTTTGCTGTAGTGACCATAAGGGATGTGTCATGTCTCCATGGTTGTTCAATCTGTATAAGGATGGGGTTATAAAAGAGATACAAGGTAGGGCAGTGGATGTTGGAGTGGCCCTAATGAGAGAGGGCAGGGTTTGGGAACTTCCTGTACTGTTGTTTGCAAATGATACTGTGTGTTAAGTGGAGACAAAAGGGGAACTGCAAAACTTGGTGAATGAGTTTAAGAGAGTGCAAGAAATAGAATCTGAAGGTGAATGTAGGGAAGAGTAAAGTTATGGTCTTTGAGAGAAATGAAGTCACTGAATGTACAGTGAGGCTGGATGAGGAGGGAATGGAAAATGTGAGTGCATTTAAGTACTTGGGTAGTGTGATGAGTAAAGAGGGAAGTTTGGAGGATAAAGTGCATGAAAGGGTACAATGAGGAAGGAAAGTTGCAGGTTCTGTGAGAGCAATGGTGAGAAATAGGGAAGTGAGCATGGAAGTGAAAAAGTCTCTGCATGACAGTGAAGCTTGGACCTTGTTGGAAGGACACAAGTCAGAGTGAGAGCAGTGGAAATGAGTTATTTGAGAAGAGCATGTGGAGTTACTTGGAGAGGGAGAGAGACTGACAAATGAGGAAGTGAAGGAGCATTGTTATGTGGATGTGGATATGATAGAAAGTATTAGGAGAAATACACTGAGGTGGTTTGGCCATGTAGAGAGGATGTATAGTGAGAGACTAATAAGGAGAGAGTATGTGAGGTGAAGGTGGAGGAGAGGGAGAGGGAGGGGGAGACTCGGGATGAGATGGAGGGATGGAGTGGAGAGGGATATGAGAGAGGGGGATGCAAGCTGGAGGGAGGGCGTTGAAATGCTGGAGGACAGGGTGACATGGAGGCGATTTGTTTGTGGCCACGGCATCTGGCTATAGATAGATAGACCATAAGGAGCTATTTTCCCTAATCAGGTGGGTGCTGTTATGAGTGGGATATGTTAATGGATTTTTTGGATAATGGATACTTGTACTGTATATTGGTTTGAGAAAAGGGGAATCACAAAACTTGTATAACTGAGAACATACCTTATGGGAAAAATAGGATTAGGTTTACTGACCCTGCTGGCATGACCGATTTTGGATCTCGGTTTCTCATGTCATTGGATTCTCGTATGGCGGATGCTTCTGTTATGTAACCTGCCTGTATTATTGACCCCTTGACTGATGATCTGTCTCCCATTTTATTCTTTGTACCTTCAGGCAGTTTTGGTTCTGGTCAGGAGCTTTCTGATTGGAGTGTATAGATATGGCCATCCCTGACTCCTTCAGTACTTGATATCCTTCGTAATTTTAGTAATAGTGTGTAGTGTTATGTCTTTCCATGTATAGCCTGATGCCATAATCTTGTAAGGGGTGGCTGCTTGTCTCTGAGTTAGTTTCTTTATAGGGAGGGGCACTATCCCTCTGCCAACCCACTTATTGACATGTAGGGAATGCATATGGGTTGGTTTTATGGTTACCACCCAGTATTGTAAATGGTTTCCTGGCTTACAGGAAACCATTAGGCTTGCCACTCAATTTAAAGCTACCTGAAAAGGAAGAAAGAGTAATAAAAGGTGACAGGAAAGATGGGAGAAATAGGAAGAGGAGAGGGCAGACGAAGAAAAAGAATGATAAAGGTGAAGGAATTAGGCAGCACTACAAATGAATGGATGATGGTGAGAAATAGGAAGAGAGGAAGACAGACACAGAAAAAGAATGATGAAGGTGAAGAAAGAAGAGAAGAGGGCAGATAAAGAAAAAGAATGATAAAGTTGAAGGAATTAGGCATCACTACAAATGAATGGATGATGGTGAGAAATAGGAAGATTGACACAGAAAAAGAATGATAAAGGTGAAGGAAGAAGTAGGCAGCAATACATCTAATGAGTGGATGATGGTTGCCACCATCTATCACAGTGTGTAGTGGTAGCAAGAATAGATTACAAAATATATCATTAATTTGAAGGGGTTAAATAAGGTTATCTGGTTAGCACAGTTTTTGGAGGACTTGTGCATGCTAACTCAAAAATATGCACAGTATTTTCATGGAGTGGAGAGGTATATGAGAGAGGGGAGAGTGAGCTAGGGGGAGGGCAGTAAAATGGCAGGGGACAGGGTTACATGGAGGTAACTTGTTTGTGGCCACCCCATACAGGATGAAGGAGTCTGGCTATAGGTAGATAGTTTTCATGCTACTTTTTATCCATGCATGTCTTCCTGTTTTATTTGTGCAATGTCATTAGTTAACTAGGTACTGAGTTACTGACTGCTAAAAGGTGACCTCTGTCCTTTGATGTTTACGACCCCTTGTATTTTAATTGCCTGTTATCAGATGTTCATTGTCCAATAGTGTATATTTTTTTATGCAAGGAAGACAGAACAGTTGGGAACTGAAGGGTGTTGTGGTGTGGATGTGGATGTGATAGACACCATTAAGAGAAATACATTGAGGTGGTTTGGCCATGTGGAGAAAATGGAAAGCGGGGGACTAATTAGGAGAGTGTATGTGAGTGAGGTGAGGAGAGAAGTAGGAGACAGAGGATGAGAAGGAGTGATAGAATGGAGAGGTATAAGGGAGGGGTGTTTAAGCTGAGGGGGAGGGCATTGAAATGGCAGGAGACAGGGTGACTTGGAGGCAGTTTGTTTGTGGCCACCCCTTGGGGAATTAAGGAGTCTGGCTGTGGATAGACGTTTGCACTAATCTGACCTAAAATTACCATCTCTCCATCTTCAGTGCAGAGTTGTACCCTATTAAGTAATGTTAAACTGGTACATACAGGTACCCTATTAATTATATCAAATCATTTATAAAGGCTCCAGTATGCTTTCATGTGTCTGCCTTGGTCATTTAATGGTGGCTCTTCATACTGCCCAATCTCCAGCAATGTCCCTATTCTGTCCCTTAGTGCTAAGGTCACACTCTATGATGTCATCCCAGGCGTTTTTCAGTCTGCCTTTCACAACCATACCTCCACCATTCACATTTCTCGCTTCTGTACCCAATTGTCACCCCATCCTTTTCACATTCCCAAACATTAATCTGGCCTAAAATTACCATATCTCTATCTTTAATGCAGCAGTGTAAAATAAATTAGCACAAGAATTATACTCATGAAGAAGTGCTATGGAAAGTATGTAGGGCTGTAGTAGCTATTGTCTTTTTTTTTTTTTTTCCCCCCTGACCTACATGAAATGAGCAGCAAAATGAAAGTCTGGGTCACTTAAGGTATACAATATAGCTAAACTCTAAAGATGGGCTGTGAGTGCAGTATACAGTAATATATTTAAGGTGACAAATTGGATGGAGGAGGAAAACAGGGATATCACAGGATAGCAGTGTGCGAAGAATGATGGAGGGAAGGTAGTGGTGAACAGTGAGGATATTAAAGACGCCTGGAGAGAGTATTTTACCCGATTGTTGAATGAGGAGTTTGACTGGGACAGGGAAGGTTTGAAGTTGGTGGATCCAGTGTTTGGTCCGTGGCCTGTGATCGATGCAGCTACTGTGAGCAGGGCAATAGGCGGGATACAGGTGGAGAAGGCAGCAGGTGTGTCTAGGTTGACGGCTGAAATGTTGAAGGCCTCAGGAGATGTGGGATTGGGATTAGTTACGGACTTAATAAATATGATTGCAGGTATTAGGCAATACCTTGATTATCTGGATATCCATTATCTGAACATCTGAACAATCCATTATCCCGACTCTGTGATCTGGCTGTTCGAAACAATAATTCGTACATTTTCCCATTCTGTCCGGACAAAATACAGTAATTCCTCCACTGTTCGACGTAATAGAACCAAAGGCATGTCCGGACACTGGTTTTGTCCGAATATTGGTCTTGAAGCCCCAGCACCGGTCATTCATGACCCTAACCGAACCTAACTTAAATCAGAAAACTACCTTCCTACCGGACATGTATAGCACATATTTAGGTCCCTTTTCACATAAATAATGCACACAAAGCATGAGTTAACTGAATTTTAACCAAAAAATTATGATTTAGAGGTGAGTAAGGCATAGCTGGTCAGAACTTGCCACCATAGTATAAGTAAGTATCGGACATGGAAATCATCTTTTCTCACATTTTATGCACTAAATTATTGGATACAAAGCATCAAATACAGTAAAAGATGTAAATTGTTACCAGAAAAAGGGTTAGGTTAGGTTATGACTGGACATGAAATTCACTGGCATTCACCTTTTTCATAGCTGGTGCACTTAAAAATCATTCATGAAAAAATTAAATTGAAAGCAGGAAATTATGATTAACATTTATGGTAATTTTTTAACCCATTTACAGCATGCTGAAAACAGGTTAGACATGAAAATCTTTATGGTAATCATCTTGCACACAAATCAAAGGCATTCACCTTTTTCATAGCAGGTGCACTTAAAAACCATGCATGAAAAAATTAAATTGAAAGCAGGAAATTATGATTAACATTTAGGGTAATTTTTTTACCCATTTACAGCATGCTGAAAACAGATTAGACATGAAAATCATTATGGAAATCATCTTTCGCACAGTTTATGCATGAGATTAATGATATGGAAAGAACAAAACAAGGAATTTTGATGAAGTTAGGGTATTTACGAGAATGATGCCTCCGTCCTCATGTATAATCCGCTCGATCATCTCAGACTGACAGTAAGACCTTGCACCTGACACCTTAGCACTTCCGGTGCACTTTACACTCACCAGCACTTCTCACAAGGCACTTTCCACAACGTTTTCTTTCGCATACCTTGCATCACACCACTTCACTGCACTGTACATAACAGTAAATTCCCGTCTGGTCTAGTGACGAGTCCTGGAGAATTTATTCAATCTCGGCATACTTAGGAGTAAACATCACCTTCCTTTCCACGTTTCGTCTGGTCTTCGAAGCGAAATCAGCCGTGTACTGCTGTAGTTTGTCTTGGGACTTCTTGATATCAGTGTGGAGCGAGGGAGGTTGAATTCATGTAGGATCCGTGATGTCGGCCACCCGGCGTCCACCTTCTCCAGTATCTCCCTCTTCTTCTCCAGAGTCAGAACCACTTTCTTCCTCTTCTCAGGTGGTGGGGCCATCATCACACACATGTTCAAGAAGGTGAAGAGCAGCATCAAGCATTGCAGGAGGTAGGGTATCACCACAAAACCAATCACTTCGGCTGCCATTTTCAGAGCGTGTTTATGAGCCAGGAGCGGAGTGGGAAATGAGACCAACAGACAGGCGCGACACGCGAAAACACAGCCTATCGGCGCGTACAGGAAATTCAAACTGACGCAGTCCAAAAAAATCGGATTTTTTTCAGATTTTTTTCAGATTTTTTGGGCATTTTGGGGGTCGGACAGCCCACGATGTCCGAATAGTGATCCATCCAAATACTGGGCATCCGAATAGTAGAGAGATTACTGATACTTCCATCCGGGTGGAAATTATGGCTGTGCGAACATTTTTGCCCGACAGGGCCAGTTTTTTTTCATATCTCTGCAGGGTATGGCCCTGCAGTGGTAATTGCTTGACTGTGGTTGATGGGTTTGTTTGACCATGGTAATTGCTTGGCTGTGGTTATAGGTCTGCTTGAGCAGACAGAGTAGTGTAAAACGCCAGGAATAAGTGTTGTGCGATGTACTGTAGTGGCCCTTTACAATGGCTTTCAAAGTTAGGGTATGTACGAAGGGGTGCTAGGGGAGAAGTCCATATTCGGATGGATCCACTATCCAGACATGCCTTTGGCTCTGTTACTTCGGATAATCAAAGGTTTACTGTATATGAGTGTGTTGTTCCAGATGATTGGCTGAAGAATGTGACTGAAAATGTGTACATGGGGGAGGGTGATGCCGTGGAATGAGGAAATTATAGAGGCATAAGGCTTTTGGCCCAGATAATGAAAATAATGGAGAGAGTTCTACAGGTTGTCCCATAAGTCACACACCATAGGGAGAACTGAAGTTTAGAGTATTTGTTCGAAGTGCTAACCGTCTTGCCTCATACAAATATTCAGATGGGTGACCCACTTATCGAGAACGTGTCGTAAGGTGTCAGGGGTTATTTCTCTGCATGCAGCTGTGATTCTTGATTTCGAATGAGGCAGTGACGTCATCTTCTCTGCATATACAATGTCATTGTGCCTCATCTGAAATCAAGAATCACAGCTGCATGCAGAGAAATAACCCCTGACATCTTACGATGTGTCCTCAATGAGTGGGTCACCCATCTGAATATTTGTATGAGGCATGACAGTCAGCACTTTGAACAAATACTCTAAACTTCAGTTCTCCTTATGGTGCATGACTTGTGGGACAACCTGTAGAAGGTATGATTAAAGATGGAATGAATATTGATAAGATGCAGTTTGGGTTTGTGCCAGGCAAATGGACCACTGATGCAATATTCGTTGTTAGACAGTTTCAAGAAAAATAGATTGGAAAGAAAATGCATTTGTACTTTGGTTTTGTTGATTTGGAGAAGGCCTTTGACAGTCCCTAGGGAGGTGGTGAGGTGGGCAATGAGAAAGCTTGGGATCGAGGAGTGGTTGGTTCGGGTGGTTATGGCCATGTATGTGGGTGCTCACACACAGGTAAGGGTGAATGGAGAGTTGAGTGATGAATTTTCCATGAATTTTGGTGTGCACCAGGGGTCAGTTTTGAGCCCCATGTTGTTTATCATGGTACCTGAAGCCCTGTCATGTAACTTCGGAAATGGACTCCCGTGGGAGATGTTGTATGCCGATGGTTTGGTGTTGGTTGCGGAGAATGAAAGGGAGGTGGAGGAATGATTTAGGAAGTGGAGAGATGGTATGGGGCACAAGGACTTGAAAGTAAATGCAGATAAAACAAAGTTGATGTTATCTGGTGTTGGTGGTGATACTGTCAAAGAAGTGGGAGAATGGCCATATGTGGTTTGCCAAAAGGGCATGGGAAGTAGTTCCATTTTATGCAGTGTTTGTGATAAGTGGGTGTACATGAGATGTAGTGGTATTCAAGGTAGCCTATGGGGTAAAACTGGTTTCATGTGCATGATAATTTGGGGAGAGCAGGTGGAGATTGTCAGGCATGAAAGGATTGATCTTGCTGGTGAGTCTCTTGAGTGTGTGGAAGAGTTTTGTTATTTGAGAGACATGTTATGTGCTGGAGGTAAGGCTGGAGCTAGCTCTGTGGCTAGAGTGAAGAATGCCTGGAAGAAGTTCAGGGAGCTGTTGCCTTTCCTGACGTTGAGAGGGCTCTCCCTCCATGCTAAGGGATCTTTGTATGTGGCATATGTTAGAAGTGTAATGCTGTATGGTAGTGAGACCTGGGCAGTAAAGGAAGAGGAAATGTGCAGGCTCAAACATACAGAAATGACAGTGATTAGGTAGATGTGCAATGCATCATTGAATGCGAGGCCTGGGAGGTCTAGGTTAATGAAAGAGGTGGAATGGGAGTTGAGTGTAGTAGTGCTGTGATGAGGAGGGGTAGGTTTAGGCATGTGGAGAGGATGGGGGATGATAATTGGGTGCAGAAAGTGAGAAGTGTTAATGTTTGGGGTAGGGTTGCGAGAGGTAGACCAAAAAAGACCTGGTACGAGGTCATTGAGTGTGACCTCAGGGATGATGGACTGAACAGGGAAGCTGCCAAAGATCGAGCAGCATGGAGAGCTGGCATTAGGTGACCAAGGCCGATGCATGCAAGCATGTTGGAGCCTTTATAAATTAAACTTATTCTGAACAGTGTGTTTGAAATCCCACCTCGGAGTGGGATGTCGGATATAACTGATTTTCGTCTTTATCGGATGAGGCTTCCCCCCAGTCAGCCAGTGATGTTCTGCTGTGTGTTAAGGGAGATACAAAACTCATTCATACCCTGTTAATATTAAACATAAAGGCTGTATATCCATACCAAATGCTGACTGGTGTGGATGGTTGTGAGTGAAGTTTGGCATCACTAAAAGCCATGGAATTTTTCATCCACACCTGCTTGAATCTACTGAGGTCACTTTAATTTTTACAGGAGAGAAAGGGAAAAACAAATTAAATAAAAAAGAAAAAAAAAATCCATACACCAGATTATAGGTGTTCCTCACAATTATAAAATCGGCAACACCAGATAATAGAATCTGTCCATCTATAGCCAGATTCCATAATTCTGTAATGGGTGGCCGCTTGTCTTTGAGTTGGTTGTTTTACGGGGAGGGGCACTAACTCTCCACCAACCCACTTGTTGACACATAGGGAACACATATGGGTTGGTAATATGGTTACCACCCAGCATTGTAAATGGTTTCATGACTTACAGGAAACCATTGTGCTTGTCACTCAATGTAAAGCCGCCTGAAGAGCAAAGAAGAGTAATAAAAAGTGACAGGGAAGATGGGAGAAATAGGGAGAGAGGAGGGCAGACACAGAAAAAGAATGATAAAGGTGAAGGAAGAAGTAGGCAGCACTACATCAAGGGAGTGGATAATAATTATAGTGTCCCTTATTCATAAAGAGTCTAATGGGATGAACTTGAACTGTGGTTCTTAATGCAAAAATTTTGTACTCACACACACACACACACACACACACACATATACTGTACATAGTAAGTATTTATTGACCACAATATCCATGCACACTTACACTCGCACACTCCAGCAAGCTTTTGGTCTGCTAGGTGCATAATTTTCAAGTTATATATTTCTAACAATAGATGCTAAGTTTCAGATTGGGTGGCTTGGCGGACGAGTGGATGACGATATCTGGGATGGTTGGCTGAGCTGGGACGTGCCCTCCCCACCCCATGGTCTAAAGTTTATCGGAATGTTTGGATAGATTAGCTTCTTTAGTAAGCAATTGACTTATGTAATCCAGTGCTCCCAAAATCCATGTATTTATTCAGTATAGACTCACTGAATTTAAGTTAGAAATTTGCCTAGACTCCTTGAATACTAACTAGCTTTGTCTAAGTTTAAAATAAAAGCATTTAGAGGGAGCAGGAATGTTAGATAGGTTAGGAGTGAAGGTGTTAGTTGAGGTAAATGCTTGTTAATTCTTTTATACCACTAGATTTATACTAAGGACAGTGTGTGCACCTCTTCACCACTGATCTCTTATTTTAATTGTCTTCAAGCTGCATAGCGTAGGCCTGTCTGCTCTCTGCCATCTGTGCTTCTGTCTTTCATTTTCCTCTGTGCCTCCCCCTCCTCTTCATTTTCCCCCTTGCCTTCCTCACCTCTTCATTTTCTTCCATGCCTCCCCCTCCTCTTCATTTTCCTCCTTGCCCTCCCCTTCCCCCGCTCATCATTTTGTGTGCTTGTGTGACAGTGTATTTGCAGTTCCCTCCTTGAAATTTATGAAGCTTGTGGGGATAATTGGACAGCACCAGGAACTCCACGTGGCTGATCCGTGCCAAGCCAGAGGACCACCAGCCTGCCTCACACACCACCACAAGAACGGATAAGTTACTCTTCTGTTTTCCACCGGAGGCTTTAAAAGAATAGTAAAGTAATCTATTTTCAATTCGTAATCTTTTGCTGAGCCTCCGGTATAAATAAAACTTAGATTTTTCAAAGAATTTCTAACATTTGGAGTATTTTTAGTTATTTCTATGTACATGTGCACTAATCTGTCTTCATCCCCATGGTGGTAGTCAGGCTTAGATACAACAGGTGCTTCAAGATCGACGACATCATATTGCTTCAAGATCGACGACATCATCTCAGACGGCTAGGTGGATGGGTGGGCCAGGGAGGGTGATAGGGTGGTAGGGAAGGGGGTGAAAGAATGATGAGAACTCTAGTAATTTTAGCTTGTAGGCAGAATGAGATCAGGACCTTAGCTATATTATGGTACATGTACTGTCTTACAGTACATGTGCTAGGGTTCCTCGGTTTCTTAGTAAACCGAGTCATGGTTGTTGAGTCTTGGTTGTCTTAATTGTCCCACCGCTGGAGCACCGATATTTGTGAGTTACGGAAGTGTATCGGTAATTAATGGGATTGCTATACAAAAGGAAGGTTGGAAGGGTATGTACATCACCATCAAAACCGATACAGACTTCTAAGAGTAGATGGCTACGTGTTCGGTTCACACAAGATGACGAGTATCACAACAGCATCTGCTAGTAGTGTAGAGTATCTTTTACTAACCCAATCCTTAACTGTCTTGGTGTTATGCAGCCTCCTTACCATCCAGGACTGGCGAATTCGTTTGGTATGGAGCAGCTCTTAGTGCCATCAGAGTTAAGCCACAGGTAAAGTGTTCCGGCACTGGACCTGCACCGTAAATACTTGTTAATGGATAGTCTTTTTCAGGTGCGGTTCAACGGGGCAGAGCCATGGAGCGCTCTGCCTGTAGACCCCCTTAACTTATCACTATGGTAAGTGTCTATCTCTGCCTGTCTGTCTGTCTGCTTATCTATCTATAGCCAGACTCCTTAATCCCATAAAGGGTGCCCATATGCAAATCTCCTCCATGTCATCCCGTCCCCTGCCATTGCGTTGTCCCATCCCCCAACTAGACCCTTCTCTCTTGTACCTCTTTGCTCCATCCCTCCATCTCAAGTTTGGTCTCACCCTCACTCTCCCTCCCTTCACCTAATTCTCATACTCTCCTAGTTAGTCTCTGTTTTTGTTGCCCTTCCCACAACACACACCTGCCTCACATGTACCTCTCCACTCTATCCCTCCATCTCGTCCTTGGTCTCCCCCTCCCTCCACCTCTCAATACATTCCTAGTTAGTCACGCTCCTTTTTGCTGCCCTTTCCCCAGCTTAAACCCCCCTCTCTCATATCTCTCCATCTCGTCCTTGGTCTCCCCCTCTCTCTATCCCTTCCCCCACCTTGCTCCCATACACCCTCCTCGTTAGTCTCTCTCCATCGTCTCCACATGACTAGTTTCACTGCCTATACTTACATAATTGATATAAAATGCTGCAATATGTTTTATGTACAATATAAATTAGGTTATATTTAAATGAAATAAAATATAAAAAATATCTTATAGTTCAGAAGTAGCAAGAAATAAATTTATATTGAAGGGTGAATATTAGGCCCAGAACTAATTTTTTTTTTTCCATTTTATTTCTTCAGATCTAAAATGATCAAGGGGAGATAAGTGCCAAAAATGAGAGAGCCTTATTCAGATATACTGCAAATGAAAATAAAAAGTTAGACATTAATTAGAAAGATTAAGATTTAGAATGTAAGATTAAGAAGCTTGAGAAAAAATGGAGAAGATTGAAGAAAGGAAATGAAGACAAACTCACAAAGGAAGAAAACAAGACAAGGAAGACTCAAGAAGAAAGAAAACAAGACAAGGAAGACTCAAGAAGGAAGAAAACAAGATAAGAAAAATGAAGGAAGAAGACATACACAAGAAGGAAGAAGACCAAAAGAAGGAAAACTCAAGAAGAAGAAGAAGCAAAGAAGAAACTCAAGACACACTCAAGAAGAAAACCAAGACCAGAAGAAACATGAGAAAGAAAACCAACAAGACTGCCACAGTAGTAATTCAAGATGGCTGACGGAGACATGCAAGATGGTTGATGGAGACATGCAAGATGGCTGACGAAGACATGCAAGATGGCTGGAGAAAGAACTTGAAGGGTGAAGAGAAACCAAGACAGGCAAGGAAGAAAATCAAGAAAAACGAAACTGGGTAAGAAGATACTGAAGAAGAAGTAGACAACCCAAGAAGAAATGAAAGTCTCCACACAAAAAATTTGCAGCCTAAAAATCAACTCTGGTTCGTGCAGTTGAAAAATAGTTGGTGTATATATGTGGCCCTCCCCCCCTCCAAGATATGCTACTGCTCTAGAAAAGGCAGAGAAGGGCAGTATATTCCAGTATAATTCAAGAAACAAGTAGTATATTGGAGTATAATGAGAGAAACCGGGATTTTTTTATTGCACTGAGAAACTATAACCAGAGTGTGACTCGGCCAACGAACATATAATTGCAAAAGTATGTCAGTTGAATCGGATACAGTATATTACAAGAGAATAACAGCCAGATAGAGCATAAAAGCAGTATATATGGCTGTTCACTGGAATGATTGTGTTACGTAGCTGCGTTCGGTACCTGATGGTCAGATCCACACGTTTGACGGCTTTGGGTCACCTTCAGGTCACCCGTTAAGGCTGGAGTGTGGAGTCCAAAGGATGGATCGGCAAGGCTCGTGTGTGCAAGCATCCCATGTGACTGCCACTGAATAAGACAAGAGGATCAAAGTAAAGGAGGATAAAAAATAAAGCTCAAAGTGGTGGATCTAAAGAGAGTCCAAGGAAATGGTTTGAGAAAAAGACACTTGTGAAATTTGTTAGAGGTCTCAAGGCCCAAAAAAATATGTAAGGATTTTGAAAATATTAAACGTACTTGAATGGCATGGACAGAGTGAAATAAGTAGAAAAATTAATACTCGGAATTATATCTCCCCTAATGTGATCAGAATTTAAATTTAAAATAAGATTGTGTTGAGAATTTGTAAAGAAAGAGAGAGGATAAATAGAAGAAAGATAAATGTAGAGAAGATAGATAAAAAAACAAGAGAAGATAGATACAAGATCCTCAAGAGTAAGACAAGATAGATAAAAGATCCTCAAGAAGCAAGATAGATACAAGATCCTTAAGAGCAAGACAAGATAGATATGGAAAAGTAGATGCAAAGTTACAATCTACTGCAACACTTCAGCCTAAGAAGAAAATGAAGACAGTGAGAATAAGGGGGACACTGAGCCCCAGGGAAGAGACTGACTAGGAGAGTAAGCCATTGCAAGTCTAAAATTCTCACAAGACTATATCCATTGCCCAGGGAGGTCTATTTCATCTATCAGGTCCTCAGGGAATGGACTATAGAAGCACTGAAGGGCCACAGAAGACTGCCTGGGTTAGGGACTGGGTTGTCTGGAAGCTAAAACTACCACAGAGGTCAGCAGTCCTTTGCCTGAAGCCCGTCACAGAGAGGTATGTTTCTCTTACTGTTCTTTTCATATTGCTGTCCAAGTCTGCAAAATGGCAGTTATTCAGTACTTAAAAATTTAAAATTATTCTGTATTTTTTTTAATCTGCATATATTAAAATTTATTCATTAAAAAAACTAATAAAAATTTAGATAGTGTGAAATATGATATTGCATGTTGTTTTTTTTTCACAGTTATAAAAAGTTAAAATTCAGGTTATGAGTCTTAAGTGTTTATTATTATTGTTATTATTTTTATTATTATTATTATTATCAGCAGGTGGTGAGGGCATTTTCTGTAGCCATGTAATTATTGTAATTATTATTATCAGTAAGGAAGAGATGGGTGGAGTACTTTGAAAGATTGTTGAATGTAGAGGAGGAAAGGGAGGCTGAGATTGTGGCAGATGGAAGGGTGCAAGGAATAGATGTGTTGGGAGAGTTGAATGAATCTTTGATCACGATGGAGGAAGTGCAAGAGGCAGTAAAGCAGATGAAAACGGAAAGCTGCAGGTATGGATGGGTGTGTTGTGGAATGCCTGAAATGTGGTGGAGCGACTATTGTTGACTGGTTAGTAAGACTGTTGAATGTGTGCTTTGTGCAAGGTATGGTGCCAATTGACTGGGCAAGTGCTTGTGTGGTCCCTTTGTATAAAGGTAAGGGTGATAAGTATGAATGTACTAGCTTTAGAGGTATAAGTCTGTTGAGTGTGGTGGGTAAGGTGTATGGTGATTGTTAATTAAGAGAGTTAGAGAGGGTACAGAGGGAGTGATTGGTGATGAGCAGTGTGGCTTTAGGAGAGAGAGGGGATGTGTGGATCAGGTGTTTGCTGTGAGACAGGTGTGTGAAAAGTATTTAGC
>JAGKTI010016621.1:0-19280 GCA_018397915.1 Birgus latro
TACAGTAAGACCTCACTATAACGGACTAATTGGGGCCCAAGCCATTCCGAAAAATGCGAAATTCCAATAAAAGCGACATCCGGACTTGCCCCTGCTAATCCGGACTTTTTCCGATATATCAGACATTAGTCCGGATTGCATCAGTGGTTTTCACCACTATTACAGTATTGTACTGTGTTATACCTTCACTACATTAATCAAATGGTATAATAATACTGTACTGTGCACTGAAAAACATGTCTTTTACTTGTCTTATTGTGCTGAACATAGCTGAAGTGGTCAGGCAGTCCGGACTGCTTCTGGCTTTATTGGACTTTTTCCGATATATAGGAGTTTAGTCCGGTAGCTCCTCGAGTCCGATAAAAGCGAATTCCGGTCTACTGAAGTCTGTTATATCGAGGTGTTACTGTATATATATATATATATTGTACTACTGTGCTACTATAAGTTGTTTTGGCAGGGGAGGGGACTGACAGACACGGGGGTGTGGGTGTGTTGGTTGCGGAGAAATGGGTGGAATATGTTATGAATGTTATGAGAGTAAGCGACAGGATATTGGGAGTGAAAATTTTGATCGGTAGGAAAATGATTGCAATTACATTGGTACATGCTCAAGAGGCAGGGTTGGATGACATGGAGAAGGATAGATTTTGGGATGATTTAATACGTGTAGTAGTTGGAATGGTTGATGATGAGATAGTTGTTTTGGGAGGGGATTTAAATGGTCATGTGGGTCAAGCAGCTCAAGGTTATGAAGGAGTCCACGGGGGATGTGCATATGGTGTGAGAAATGCGGAAGGGAAAAGAATACTCAAGTTTGGGGAGGCTATGGGCATGATTGTGTGCAACACACATTTTAGAAAAAGAGTGAGTAGGTTGATTATGTACGAGTCCAGGGAAAATAGCAGTCAGATAGGTTATTTTCTGGTCAGGAGGGTTGACAGGAGGTTAGTGAGGGATGTTAAAGTTATAGGAAGTGAGGAGTGTGTGAAGCAGCAAAAACTATTAATTTGGGACATGGTGCTTAAAGAACGAATGATGAGAAAAAGGACATATGTACCTAGGAGGAAAATATGGAAGCTGGGAAACCAAACAGTAAGGAATGACATTTATAGTGAGATGAGGACAGTGGTGGCTGAACAGGGAGCCGTAGACAGAGGCGTTAATGAATAGTACAGGGCCCATAAGAACAACCTCTTGAGAGTTACCGATGCAATATGCAGTTGGACAAGAGGCCCACCAAGACATAAAGTAACTTGATGGCGGGATGAGGGTGTAGAAGCCGCAGTTAAGGAGAAAAGAAGGCTTTTCCGGGAATGGAAGGAGGGTGGTAACAGGGAGGAGTACTTGGCTGCCAAGCGTAGGGCTAGAAGAGAGGCATACAGGGCGAAGTCTGAGTCACAGAGACTTTTACTTGATAATCTAAATCATGGGGAAAGAAAAAATATGATATTTAAGGTGGCAAATCAGGTGAAAAGGGAGAATCGGGATACTGAAGGTGAGCAGTGTGTGAAGAATGATGAAGGAAGGGTAGCGGTGAAGTAAGGATATTAAAGATGCATGGAGAGAGCATTATAGCCGGTTGTTGAATGAGGAGTTTGACTGGGACGGGGAAAGTTTGGAGCCAGCAGATCCAGTGTTTGGCCCATGACCTTTGATTGACGCTGCTACTGTGAGTGAGGAAATAGGCAGGATGCGAGTGGGGAAGGCAGAAGGTGTGTCTGGGTTGATCGCCGAAATGTTGAAGGCTTCAGGAGATATTGGGGTGAGGTTAGTCACTGACCTGATACACATAATTATATATGAGTGTGTTGTCCCAGATGATTGGCTGAAGAATGTAATTGTAAATGTGTACAAAGGGAGGGGTGATGCCCTGGAAAAGGGAAATTATAGAGGTATAAAGCTCTTAGATCAGATAATGAAAGTAATGGAGAGAGTTCTAGAAGGCCGTTGCGGCGAGGCCGTTGCAACAATAACAAGATAATTCACTATCAGGAGTTTTCGGCATCAAGGCAATTCCCCGTCATTTATTTACATATCAGTTAATATAGCATGTATATTAGTATTCGAGTTATACGAATTATAAACCTGATGGTGGTTTATTCTTTTTATAATAAATGTAAGCTATGGCATCAAATAGTTGGTATTAAAGAAAAAATAAATAAATATATTGAAACGTGAATAAGGTGATGTATGCCCAGCATGCCATTGTCTAGGCAACTCACCTGTTGCCAGTGACCTGGCCAATAAAGACATGTCGAGCCACGGTATGAAATTCAAGGCCAGAGTGATTCCCCAATCGATGACAATGTGGAGGACACAGTTTATGTAGCATTACAGGAAGAAACAGTCAGAAATGATGATCAGGTAATGTTGCCAAAAAACGTGCAGTATGTTGGTGTGTTTGGTGAATGAAGCAATGCTTATATCACCTATATTACTGTGTGAAAACCAATATACTCTTATACTACAATAAATTCGTACCAAATAAATAAATAAATAAATATTATAAGTGGTTTGGAAGAAACCCTCCCATAAATCACATTCTCTCTGGAGCCAGGGCCCATAGGAAACACACCAAATGTGATGGTATTCTAACCTGTAGCAGAATTTTAAAGGTCAAATGAGCGATTTCTCTATGAATTTTAGATGTTTCTCAAAAAAAGCGCAGGTTATAGCCCAAAAAATGGAAAATCTGCCAGGATTGGGGTAGGTAACTGGTTAAGAATCTACAGGGATGGGGCAGGTTAACATAATGCTGCATATGAGATATTGGCATTTATATAAATGCCTAATAACCTCAAGTGAATGATCGACATACTCTAAAATTATACAAATAATCTTCATATTATGTCTACATTCTCAGTTAATCAATCAATCTCATCCTACTGCATCCAAAAATTACAATAAAAATTACTGAAGAAAGCTATGGGAAATGCCAGATTATAATTCAAAGTCAACTACAGTCAGGCAAAAACTTAATTACTGACTACAAGTTTCGTTTCGTTTCGTTTTTGAAGGCTCCAACATGCTTCCATGCATCAGCCTTGGTCATCTAATGGCGGGTTTCCATGCTGCTCAATCTATGGCAGCCTCCCTGTTCAGTCCCTTAACCCTGAGGTCACACTTAATGAACTCGTCCCATGTCTTTCTCGGTCTACCTCTCACAACCCCTCCCCCAATATTAACACTTCTCACCGTCTGCACCTAATTATCATCCCTCATCCTCTCCACATGCCCAAACCACCTCAGCCTACCTCTCCTCATCACAACACCAATACACTCCAGCCCCATCCTACCTCTCAACTCTTCGACTGTAAACCCAGCCCACCCCCAGGCCTTGCATGCAGGGACGCACTGCACATCCACCTAATCATTGTCATTTCTGTACATTTAAGCCTGCGAATATCCTCATCTTTTACTGCCCAGGTCTCACTAACATACAGCAACACACTCCTAACACATGCTGCATACAAAGACCCCTTAGCATGTAGGGTGAGTCCTCTCAATGTCAAGAGAGGCAACAGCTCCCTGAACTTCTTCCAACCACTTCTCACCCTAGCAACAGAGCTAGCTCCAGCCCCACCCCCAGCATATAACATGTCTCCCAAATAAGAAAACTCTTCCCCACACTCAAGAGACTCACCAGCAAGTTCAATCCTTTCACGCCTAACAATCCCCACCTGCTCTCCCCGACACGCCGCACACATAAAATCAGCATTATCTCGCAGTCTACATCTAATACCACTACATCTCTTGTGTACCCATTTATCACAAATACTGCACAAGATGGAATTACTTCCCACACCTTTGTGGCAAATTATACATGGCCACTCTTCCTCATCTTTGACTGTAGAGACACCAACCCTAGATATCATCACTTTTGTTTTATCTGCATTTACCCTTAAGCCCTTGTGCCCCATACCATCTCTCCACTTCCTAAATCTTTCCTCCACCTCCTTCTCATTCTCTACAATCAACACCAAATCATCAGCATACAACATCTCCCACGGGAGTCCATCTCTGAAGTCACGTGAGAGGTCTTCAAGTACTATGATAAACAACAGGGGACTCAAAACTGACCCCTGATGCACACCAACATTCATGGAAAACTCATCACTCAACTCTCCATTCACTCTTACCTGAGTGCGAGCACCCACGAACATGGCCATAACCACCCTAACCAGCCACTCTTCCAACCCTAGCTTTCTCATTGCTCACTTCACCACCTCTCTAGGGACTCAGTCAAAGGCCTTTTCCAAATCAACAAAAACAAAATACAGTTCCCTTTTCTTTCCAATATATTTTTCCTGAAGTTGTCGAACAATGAATGTGGCATCAGTGGTCCCCCTGCCTGGTATAAACCCAAACTGCATCTCATCAATATTCACTCTTTCTCTAACCATACCTTTTAGAACTCTCTCCATTACTTTCATTATCTGATCTAAGAGCTTTATACCTCTATAATTTCCTCTTTCCAGGGCATCACCCTTCCCCGTGTACATATTTACAACTACACTCTTCAGCCAATCATCTAGGACAACACACTCATATATAATCATTTTTATCAGGTCAGTGACTAACCTCACCCCAATATCTTCTGAGACCTTCAACATTTCGGCAGTCAACCCAGACACACCTGTTGCCTTCCCCACCTGCATCCTGCATATTGCCTCACTCACAGCAGCAGCATCAATCAAAGGTCATGGGCCAAACACTGGATCTGCTGGCTCCAAACTTTCCCTGTCCCAGTCAAACTCCTCATTCAACAACCGGCTATAATGCTCTCTCCATGCATCTTTAATATCCCCACTGTTCACCACTACCCTTCCTTCATCATTCTTTACACACTGCTCACGTACAATATACCGATTATCCCTCTTCACCTGATTTGCTACCCTAAATATTATATTTTTCCTTTCCCTATGATTTAGATTATCAAGTAAAAGTCTCGGTGACTCAGACTTCGTCCTGTATGCCTCTCTTCTAGCCCTACGCTTGGCAGCCAAGTATTCCTCCCTATTACCACCCTTCTTCCATTCCCGGAAAAGCCTTCTTTTCTGCAGCTTCTACACCCTCATCCCACCACCAAGTTACTTTATATCTTGGTGGGCCTCTTGTCCAACTGCATATTGCATCAGTAACTCTCAAGAGGTTGCTCTTGAGGGAGGGCTCTGTACTGTTCATTAACGCCTCTGTCTACAGCTCCCTGTCCAGCCACCACTCTCCTCATCTCACTATAAAAGGCATCCCTTACTGCTTGGTTTTCCAACTACCATATTTTCCTCCTAGGTACATACTGTATGTCCTTCTTTTCATTACTTGTTCTTTAAGCAACATGTCACGAATCAATAGTTTGTGCTGCTGCACACACTCCTCGCTTTCTATACCTTTAACATCCCTCACTAACATCCTATCAACCCTCCTGACCAGAAAATAATCTATCTGACTGCTATTTCCCCCAGACTCATACACAGTCAACCTACTCACTCTTTTTCTAAAATGTGTGTTGCACACAATCATGTCCATTGCCTCCCCAAACTCGTGTATTCTTTCCCCTTCTGCATTTCTCATACCATATGCACATTCCCCATGGACTCCTTCATAACCTTGAGCTGCTTCACCCACATGACCATTTAAATCCCCTCCCAAAACCACTATCTCATCATCCCCATACCACCTACTATCTAGCTATCTATCTATCTATAGCCCGACGCCCTGATCCCGCAAAGGGTGGCTTCTAACAAAACACCTCCAAGTCGCTCTGTCACCCACCATTTGCCTACCCTCCCCCAAGCTCACTCCCCCCTCTCTCATATACCTCTCAACTCCATCCCTCCATCTTATCCTCGGTCTTCCCCTCCCTCTCCCTCCCTCCACCCCACCTACATACACCCTCTTAGTCAGTCTTTCATTCTCCATTCTCTCCACATGTCCAAACCACCTCAGTGTATTACTCCTAATCTTCCCAACCACATCCACATCCACCCCACAACGTTCCTTCACTTCTTCATTCATCAGCCTGTCCCTCCATGTCACTCCACATGCTCCACTCAAGTAACTCATTTCCACCGCTCTCACTCTTGACTTGCTACCCTCTAGCAAAGTCCATGCCTCGCTTCCATATGTCAGGGTAGGGATCACGATACTATCATGCTGTGACTTCTTGACTTCTATACTCACCTCCCAATTTCTCATCACTGCTTTCAGTGAACCAACAACCTTCCTTCCCTACTGAACCCTTTCAAGTATTTCATCCCCAAAACTTCCATCCTTACTCAAGTACTTGAATACACTCACATTCTCCATATCCTCACCATCCAGCCTCACTGTGCATTCTGTGACTTCATTCCCCATAAACACCATAACTTTACTCTTGTTTACATTGACTTTCAGATTCCTCTTCTTACACACTGTCCCAAATTCACTTACCAAACCTTGCAACTCCCATTCATCATCACTCAACAATGCTGCATCATAAGCAAACAACAACACCGGAATCTTCCACATCACACCCTCATTCATTAGAGCCACCCCCACATCCGCTGCCCTACCTTGCACCTCCTTTACAACCCCATCCATGTATATATTAAACAGCCATGGAGACATCGCACAACCCTGTTTCAGTCCCATATTCAGATCAAAGAACTCACTCAGCTCACCATCCACATGCACAGTAGCCCTAGCTCCTTCGTACTGTACATACTCTTCACAGGACTCAACAATTTCCCCTCCACTCCACACATTCTTAATACCTTCCACAAACCTTAACTATCTATTCTGTCCTGAGCTTTCTCCAAGTCCATTAAGGCAGCATACACTTTTTTTCCCTTCTCTAGATACTTCTCCACTACACATCTTAGAACAAATATCTGATCTACACACTCTTAACCCTTCCTAAATCCCCCTTGTTCTTCTCCAACTAACTCCTCTGTTATATGCCCAACCCTATCAATAAGTATTCTACCACATATATTTCCAGTCACACTAAGAAGGCAAATACCCCTATGATTACCACATACTTCTCTCTCCCCTTTTCCTTTGTATAAAGGAACAATTATACCTGATTTCCAGTCCTCTGGAACCCTTCTCTCTTCCCAAGCCAATCTACACAACTTCCATCTATCAGTAAATTGTATATACAGTAGGCGCGGAAAATACTGACGTTTTTTTGCCGACGTCATTCTTCTTCGTGTTAAGTGAAGTAGAGTCAATACTACCCTCCCCTGTGATAAGAAATGAGCTGACGCTTTTTCAACGGGAGCTGACAACCCTGCTTGATAGGTTTGGCACCACAGGAGCAGGCTCAGTAATGTTTGGGCAGCCACAGGAGGAGGATTGTCTCTGTGTGTGATGCACCACGAGGGCATGTTTTGACTCAAATAACACAGTTATTTGGTTACCTACCACATTCTCATCATGCCTAAAGTAACCACAAGCAAGGACAAATGTGTGGAAGTGATTACTTTATACAAAGCTGGCCACAAACTCCCATTTATTGCAAATCAGATGGTGTTAGACTGAGGACAGTGCAGAGACTGGTGAAGCGGTTCAAGGACAGTGGGGAGGCCATTCCTCCCACTCCACTTCCCAAGCCTGGGAGACCTCGTAAGACAACCTTCAGGACCCGTCAGCTGATCTCAAGGCAAGTTAGCAAGGATCCACGGCTAACAGCACGGGATTTAAAAGAAAAGAACCCACAGTTGCTGCCAGATGTGTCTGTCAGAAGTGTGCAGCAGCTGTTGCATGACGATCTGGGCTACAGGAGTTTTTGTGCTCGTAAAAAACCACTGCTAACTGCACTTCAGAAGAAAAAGAGAGAAAATTGTTGTAAGAAATATCTTGCCTGGAGTGAGGAGCAATGGAAAACTGTGCTTTGGAGTGATGAGTCAACATTTACTGTCACTGGTACCCCTTCCATCACGAGTGTACCGCAAACCAGGCAGTGACCCCCTGGATCCTAAGTACACTTCCAAGTTTGTTAAATACCCAGCCTCACTCATGGCTTGGGGCTGCTTTACATATTATGGTGTTGGTAGGTTGGTAATTCTACCTGCAAATGAAAAAGTGAACCAGAACAATTATTTGGAGCTCTTATGTGATGTTTTAAGAGACTCTTTTGATAAAACCAAGGCTAGAGTATTTATGCAAGATTCTGCCCCTACACATGTTGCAAAGTCAGTGAAACAGTGGCTAACAGACTGTGAGGTTCCTTTTATTCGAGATTGGCCCGGAAACAGCCCAGATATCGATCCCATTGAGAATTTATGGGCGCACATGAAGCGGCAGCTGCGTAGTATGGACACATCATCTTTGCCTAAACTTGAGGCTGCAGCTATGGAGCAGTTTTAGTCCGTCTGTTCTGCAAAACTACACCATCAGTCTCCCCAGACGCCTTAAGAGGATAATAAAGGTGAAGGGGAATGCCAGTAAATACTAAATTCAATGGTGAGTGTTAATTTATTTGTTTCTCCTTGCTAACCACAAGAATGTTTTCTTTTTTTAAGATGGCGTCAACACTTTCCGTGCCTACTGTATTTGGTTTTATTAGCTTTAAATGAGACAAGGTTGCTTTGTCCCCATTCACTGATAATAGATAAGTCTTGCTTTATGGAGGTGGCTGTGCTAAGTTGGGAACTGGAGATATCAGACTTTGTAAAAGGGTGTTTGAGTGTGAATGAACTATGAAGTGTTGAGTCATCTGCATATGAATGGATGGCATAGTAGGTGACAGATTAGAGATCATTAATATGAACCAGGAACAGGGTTGGTGCTAGAAGTGATCTCTGTGGCATGCCGGCATTAACTGAGTGGAAATTGGAATCTACATCATCTACTTTTACTCTTATTTTTCTGTCGCTGAGATATGAGGAAAGCAGAGGAACAAAGACGTTAGTCCATAGGAAGGGAGTTTGGACAGCAGGGAATGATGCCATACTCTGTCAAAAGCCTTAGAAAGTGGCAACAATTAAAACTTGTCATCTGGATTGAATAAGTTAATGACATGACCCTCAGTCACTTCTCTATGATGACCTATGCCCTAGTAAATTATTACAAGGTACAAATGGTTTTATCTGGCTTACATGGGATTTTTCAAACTGTAGGAAACAGATACAACTTTCATTACCCCTTTTCGCTGCTCTAAAGAATGGGTGGATTTCCTAAGCTTAGATCATGTTGGAGTTGCAAGAATAAAACTTAATATGTTATGTCATCAAACTGACTACGACTGCATGTGAGGGAGATGGAGGGGGAGGGGGAAACCAATGATAAGATGGTGGGATGACATGGAGAGGTATATGAGTGAAGAGGGTGTGAGTTGGGAGGAGGGCAACAAAATGGTGGGGGAGAGGGCAATATGGACAGGCAATTTGTTTGTGGCCATCCCTTACGGGATTAGGGTGTCTGGCTATAGATAGATAGATAGACAGACATAGAGACAGATAGACAGATGGATAGATAGACGGATGGAATGAAAGCTAGATGGATTGATAGATAGTGCTGCAAAAATAAAACTGAATACTAAATAGGTCACCAGACTGAAGGAGTTAATCCCAGCTATTGCACGGTTCTCTTCAACTTGCCCTTACTCCTCTTTCACATGGCTGAGACACACAACACAATATTGTTCTCACTATTACCTTTACACAAGTCCTCAGTAAGATATTCCTAGAAGATTTCAAAATAGATTGCTGGGTATTAGTGCTAAAGTGGTGCCATGTGAGGTCGTATAGCACTTGAAAGTCAAGTAACTGGTGATATCAAGGGAAAACTTTTTAGCAACATGTACAAAAACAAAGTGTTGAGTACCATATTTATTCACTTTGATACTCACATCTCTGTTTAGTCCACAACTTCCACTCCTGAAAAAGAAGATGAAATGATTAAAAAATAGCATATGAGGTCTTACAATACTAGCTATCAGGAATGTAAATGCTATCTTACTTTGCATCAACACCAAGACAAAGGACAGCTCAAAAACAAAACATTTTGTCCTCACAACAATGCTGCCCACACACACAATGCACTTAACTCACCTCATGCACCTCACTCCCTCAGTACACTCTGCCCTAACAGTAATGCAATGTAAGTGATGTAATTTTTCGTCGCTAAATTTATATTCCTTGTGTCCTTAAACTATTCTACATCATGGTGATGTGGCTGAGGATGGTGAACATCGGTGATACAGAACAATAAAAATGAATATGAAAGTTGTGACTCTGGCAATAATTTGGTGATGTAATTTACTTCCTACCCCATACAGAGCCATGAACTGTACATGATGATTTAAGGGTGTTCGCCAGAATCTAAATTCGGACAACTTGATTTCTGGTGGCACATCAAATATCTACAAGTACCAAGTCACAATTTTCTACCAAAAACTCGCAATTTTTGACAGGTCAAGGCTGGAGTTTGAGACTCGAAATGCATCTAGGGCTATTTGATTTCTGTCCTCACACACAGTCTGGCTACATAAGACTGAAATATTACAGCCACCAACGAAAACATAAACGTGGATCATAGAAGATCATCTGACGAAAAGATCTTGGCCGTTGTTTGCATGGAACCGGTTCTTTTTGTGAGGATTTACATTATAAAGTTAGTAGTGCTGCTCTCGGGTGTCTGCCCTTTCCTCTCCTCCCTCCTTTCCTTCCTTCCTCTTCTGTCTTTCTTTACTTCATTCGTTCTTAGTCCTTCTGCCTACAGGTGACTTTACATTCCCTCTTTTGTCTTTCTGCCCTTCATTCCTTCCTGTTCCTTCTGTAACTCTACACTGAGTGACAAGCCGAATGGTTGCCCATACACCAGGAAACCATTTACTACAATGAGTGGTAACTGTATAACCAAATTATGGCACCTATTGGTTTAGTAGGTAATTGCAGCACTCCAATTGGATTAAGCTGGTGAAGGTTTATATCCAAGGGATGGTTGGGATTCTTGCTCACATAATGCCACTCTGAGTGAGGCTGGTCACTCTCATCTTAAATGCCAAGACCAACTTGCCTAGCCCCGGGCTCCTACGCTCCTCATGGGGCAACATAGGATTGGATAATGGATGGATGGCTGGAGGAACTGATTCAAGTTCCACTCACATGAAGTAGAAATTTTGCCATGCAGCTATAATTAAGTAAGGTAAAAATGTAACATAAGTTGCATCATGAATGGCATGTACTGCATCAGCTGCTCACAAAGACAAGGAAGCCGTGTCACATGGGTCAAGGGCACAGGTGGTGACACTGTACCCCCACCAAAACAAGTGTACAGTAATGTCATATAAAGAACATTACAAACAATAACATTAACCCTCCCCGTCCCAGCAAGTTTTTACCTAATCCGCCCTCAGAACCCGGCAAATTTTCGACTTTTTGTTTTTTGGTTCAAACCTCCGCTTTTGGTGAGAAACAATGAAAAATCACCAAGACAGTGCTTACCTATGCTCAGAAGTGGTCTGGATAGGTATGCCCCCGCGCACCTGGGGCCCGTACTCTGTAAAGGCGCGGTGCAGTTGCCGCGTTTTCTGTGATGGGGTAACAACTCGAAACCATCCATGATACATCAATATATATTCATTAGGTCTAAAATAACATTTTGTATAAGAATATATTGGTTTTCAAACAAAAATATAGGCAATATAGTAAGACCTCACTATAATGGACTAATTGGGGCCCAAGCCAGTCCGAAATATGCGAAATTCCAATAAAAGCGACATCCGGACTTACCCCTGCTAATCCGGACTTTTTCTGATATATCAGACATTAGTCCGGATTGCATCAATGGTTTTCACCACCATTGCAGTATTGTACTGTGTTATACCTTCACTACATTAATCAAATGGTATAATAATACTGTACTGTGCACTGAAAAACATGTCTTTTACTTGTCTTATTGTGGTGAACATAGCTGAAGTGGTCAGGCAGTCCAGACTGCTTTCTGGCTTTATCGGACTTTTTCCGATATATAGGAGTTTAGTCCGGTAGCTCCTCGAGTCCGATAAAAGCGAATTCCAGTCTACTGAAGTCCGTTATATCGAGGTTTTACTGTATAAGCTTAAGTTCATTTTGGGACTACCTGAGAATTGCCGATTTTTGTCACAGTTGATTCCCCGAGACTGTTCTTTCAACTTACATTCTATTTCTCAGCTTACATTATATTTTTCTACAATCATTATATCATTTCCAACTTTCTATAACACTTAATCACATACCGACAGGCCTTACTATTATTACTGAGCATAATATTATCGCACACTGGCATGTCTTACTATTTCACTGATCATAATATTATCCCAAGCACACAGAATTCCATTCTTATTTTCAACTTCAAGTATAGTTTTCCACAAAGATTATACCAATTTTCAACTTCTAAAACAGTTATCATATATTGACAGGCCTTACTATTATTACTGAGCATAATATTATCGCATATTGGGATGCCATACTATTATTACTGAGTGTGATATTATTGCAAGCACACAGTATTACATGGAATTCTTCAACTTCTATTATAATTTTCCACAAAGATTATTACCACTGTAAGCACATATATTTACATGACATGGTATTATACTGAACCTGATATTCTCACAAGCACACAGTATTGCATTACATTTTCAAACTTTCAATTTACTTTTCCACAGAGATTATTATCATTTTCTAACATTTATTACAGATATACCTAACTAGTGAGCAATATATTTTTGCAAGCATACAGTATCACCTAGAGTATGCAGGTTTACCAACATTTTCAGCAATGCAGGAGGGCGTGGTACTGCTTGAAACAGGGCTCAAGGCACAAGCCGACATTGCACTTGACACACTCGTATCTCGTTTCTCGTCTGCCTGTGCTCGCCCTAATGGTGGAGTTGCTGCACATGTGACAGCGGTGCTGTGGTCTGGGGCAGTTTTGTGTAGGGGGGGGGGATAGTGGTAAGGAAGTGGCATCCTGTGCGCCGAAGGGGTGTCTGGGCGACAGTTGCGGTGCGGGTGCAAGGGTGGGTCCTTTCCTCTGAATATTTTCCAATGACCTCTCGGGAAAGCTCCCTCACAAACCCCTCAAAGGTCTATGATTTCCCTGTCATCAATGCGTGGGGGCAGTGGCAGTTGAGGACAGCGATATCAAGCAGGCGGAAGAACAGTTTCTTGTACCACTTCATCATGGTCCTGGCACATTCCACACTGGAAATCATGGAGTCAGACTGGTCTACCTGCCTAACGTTCACATTATGTTCACACTGTAGTCCACTACTGACTCAGGTTTCCAGACGTGGGCCCTCCTCTGCCCGGTGTACTCCATGGAGTCTGTGCGGTGCATCAGGGGGTGGTGTACATTGGACTTGAGGGAACTTCTCTCTTGTGGTTCCATACAGTGGCGAGGATGTTATTTGCCTTGAAGAAAATCACCTCATTCCTGTCGAGTTGCACCATATGACATTGGTTTCTCTTGACAGTGCCACAGACTCCGGTGTCATGACGGAGGTACTGAGCAAGAAGAGGGCTAATGTACCAGCTGTCCAGGTTCAAGACATGACCACGATGAAGGTACTGCTTTATCAAGGTCTTTACCACAGCCCCTGAGGGTCCTATGCTCCGATCTTCTATTATGTCTGTCTGTGCGCTGGTGTACAAGACTAAGTCTTGCACAAAACCAGTTTTACAGTCACACATAACAAAGATCTTGAACCCAAAACAGTGTCTTTTGCTGGGTATGTACTGTCTAAAGTAAATATTGCCTCTCCACAACACAAGTCCCTCATCTATGACGAGGTCTCTGTAAGGATAAAATGACCAGTGGAACGTTTCTCGTAGGTAACCAAAAACAAGCCTAATTCTCCTCATTTTATCTGTGTTATAAGCATTAGCAGGGTCGTCTGCATCATAAGAGTGGAGGCGGCTCAGAATGCACTGAAATCTATTCCAACCCATAACTTTACTGAAGAAATGTGTGTAAGTAAAGGGGTCAGTAGACCAGTACGCTGGAATTTGTCCTTTACGTACTATACCCATCAAGAGAACCAGGGCAAAAAATAAGAACATCTCACTTACTGTCACAGGGTAACCATACGCCTATGTGTGCCTGCTTCTGGTCCCTTGATGCTCACTTTCACTCCGCAGGCTCTCTCCGAAGATGTTTGTCTGCTCCATAACAGTCTCCACAAACTGCTCTGAGAACTAAAGATGGAAGAAATTCACCATGGTGGAGC
Source organism: Birgus latro (assembly GCA_018397915.1). Classification (NCBI taxonomy): domain Eukaryota; kingdom Metazoa; phylum Arthropoda; class Malacostraca; order Decapoda; family Coenobitidae; genus Birgus; species Birgus latro. Next base: position 14,201 of record JAGKTI010016621.1, read on the forward strand.
CTGCATGATTATGTGAAGCAGTGATGCCACACCCCCACACTCTGTGAAAGGGTGAATCGTGGATACAAAATCACTCCCGTCCTCCCAGACCCACGACACATCACCGTCACCAGCCTCGTCACTGTCGTCGCCTTCATCGGGGTGTGGAGGAGAGGGTGGTGGTGGTGATGGTGGTTAGGGAGGTGGAGAGCAGCACCCTTCCCCACTCATGGTCCTCTTCTCTTTTCCTTTTCCTTTTCCCTTCCCCTTCACTTTCACCCCCATCCTAAGGTGAGGAGACTGTAGCACCAGTCGAGCAGGGCAGTACTCCCAAGGAGGATGGAAAGCTGATGACAGGGAGAGCTGGAGCTCCCGTTTCATCAGCCCTCAGGACTTGTTCCTCCTTTGCTGAACTTTTTCAGTGTCTCAGTTACACAGAGAGTAGACCAGCATGCTCTCCAATACAAGTTTCTCTAAATGTCAACACCAAACTACATACACGCTACACACTACACTTCCTTTTCAAAATTATCTCAAAAATGGCGCACAAAAATCATGCCTCGGAGTCCCCGGGGGGGGGAGACCATAAATGCCCCCACCATCCGCCCCTCTCCCGGTGACGACTCAAAGAGCTGCCTGGAACCACTGTCTGACTCACTCCTTCTTCATTTCTGTAACATTCGCGGCCTTTCCTCTAACTTTCATGCTATCAAGCAACACCTCTTCTCTAAACCTCACCTTCTCTTTCTCACTGAGACTCAGCTGTCAGAGGCAACTGACAGCAAACCCTTTTCTGTATCCTCCTACTTTCTCTATTCTCGTTTCAAAGCCAAAGGTGGCTGTTGCGTATATGTACGCAACGATCTATCTTGCTCTCGTGTTCCTGAACTTGATTCTTCTGAATTCTCTACTCTCTGGCTTCGGCTTTCCTGTCATTCTCTGACTAAATATATCTGTGCTATTTACTTATCTCCTAATTCTACTGACTATCAAAAATTCTTTGACTATCTTGCTTCTATGATGGAACACATTCTATCCATTTCTCCTTTCTCTGAAATCTCCATTCTAGGAGATTTCAATGTTCACCACCACCTTTGGCTCTCCTCTCCTTTCACTGATCCACCTGGTGAACAAGCCTACATCTTTTCTATCCTTAATGACCTAGAGCAGCTTGTACAGCACCCTACCCGTATCCCTGACTGCCTTGGAGAGAGTTCCAACATACTTGACCTTTTCCTTACAACTAATCCTTCTGCTTACACTGTTCATCTTTTCTCTCCGTTGGGCTCCTCCGATCATAACCTTATTACCTTAACATGTCCAATCGCTCCAGTACGGCCTGTGGACCCTCCAAAGAAACGCCGCCTGTGGCACTTTGGAGCTGCAGATTGGGAGGCCCTCAGGCAGTACTTCTTTGATTTTCCATGGAATGATTATTGCTTCCTTGGCCGGGAGCCATCTGAGTGTGCCTTGCGCGTTACGGAGGTTATTCTCTCGGGCATGGAAGCATACATTCCTTTCTCATATCCTCTGACTAATGCAAGAAAGCCTTGGTTTAATCACGCTTGTTCTAATGCTGTCCGCAACAAGGAGAGGGCCTATAAGAGGTACCGGAGCCAACCCACTCCTGAATCACACCTTTTATATATTTCTGCCCGGAATTGTGCTAAGTCTGTTCTTCGCTCTGCTAAAAACAATTTCATCCGTGCTAAATGTTCCCAACTCTCCAACTCGAATTCTTCTCACTCCTTCTGGCACCTTGCCAAAAACCTTTCTAACAACTTTACCTCATCATCCTTCCCTCCTCTTTTCTACTCTGATGGCTCTGTAGCTATTTCTTCTACTGATAAAGCAGATCTCTTCGCTCAGACTTTCTCCTCCAATTCCACCTTAGACGATTCCGGTGCTATTCCTCCATCACTTCCCCCCTCTGACTTCCTCTTGACTTACATTAAAATTTCTTCAGCTGATGTGTTTTCTGCCATCACTGGCCTCAATACTAAAAAGGCATATGGTCCTGATGGAGTCCCTCCTGTTGTCCTCAAAAACTGTGTTTCTGTGCTTACACCCTGCCTAGGTAAACTCTTTCGCCTTTGTCTNAGAAAGCCTTGGTTTAATCACGCTTGTTCTAATGCTGTCCGCAACAAGGAGAGGGCCTATAAGAGGTACCGGAGCCAACCCACCCCTGAATCACACCTTTTATATATTTCTGCCCGGAATCGTGCTAAGTCTGTTCTTCGCTCTGCTAAAAACAATTTCATCCGTGCTAAATGTTCCCAACTCTCCAACTCGAATTCTTCTCGCTCCTTCTGGCACCTTGCCAAAAACCTTTCTAACAACTTTACCTCATCATCCTTCCCTCCTCTTTTCTACTCTGATGGCTCTGTAGCTATTTCTTCTACTGATAAAGCAGATCTCTTCGCTCAGACTTTCTCCTCCAATTCCACCTTAGACGATTCCGGTGCTATTCCTCCATCACTTCCCCCCTCTGACTTCCTCTTGACTGACATTAAAATTTCTTCAGCTGATGTGTTTTCTGCCATCACTGGCCTCAATACTAAAAAGGCATATGGGCCTGATGGAGTCCCTCCTCCTGTTGTCCTCAAAAACTGTGTTTCTGTGCTTACACCCAGCCTAGGTAAACTCTTTCGCCTTTGTCTCTCAACTTGTACCTTTCCTTCTTGCTGGAAATTTGCTCTCACTCAGCCAGTCCCAAAGAAGGGTGACCATTCCCAACCCTCTAACTATCGTCCAATTGCTTTAACATCCTGTGTCTCAAAAGTTTTCGACTCAATTCTTAACAGAAAAATTTTAAAGCATCTTTCCTGTCACAACCTTCTTTCTGACTGTCAGCATGGGTTCCGTCAGGGACGCTCCACTGGCGATCTTCTCACCTACCTTTCAGACTCTTGGTCATCCTCCTTTCGGGACTTTGGCGAAAGCTTTGCCATTGCACTTGACATCTCAAAGGCTTTCGATCGAGTCTGGCATAAATCTTTAATTTCCAAACTGCCATCCTAAGGTTTCTATCCTTCTATCTGTGCCTTCATCTCTAGCTTCCATTCTGGTCGTTCTATAGCTGCTGTTGTAGACGGCCATCATTCCTCTCCTATCAACAGTGGTGTTGAGATTTTGCCACCAGAGGGCCGGATATCAACAAATCATTGCTGTGTGCGGCTCATATTCCTGCTTTTTCCGCTGTTTTTGCCTTCCAACATCCTTCTGTCGTTGCAGGGAGCAACATAAAGGTCCAGTGCTCACTTCACCAGTGGTTGTGTTTTTTGAGTGTTTGGACTTAGCCTCTAGTTTGGGGGGAAATTCAGTGAGGCAGACGGGGCCCCCTTGGTCGGGTTTTCTCGTTTCTGCGCATGCGCAGTACGACCTGCGTGACGTCATGGACTTCCCCTGCTACCATTGGTCTATACTGTCGTGCGTGTGAAGCTGACGTCACGCTCACCCTGCTACCTGCTTAGGTGTGCAGCATCAGCATGGAGTACTCTGGTCCTGCCACTCTAGAGGACATTGAAGCTGATCTGGCGCTGAGTGACGAGGATGAGATGTCTCAGAGTGATTGGCCACAGCTACCACAAAGCAGCAGCAATGTCTCGTTAGCTGGGGAAGTAGCTACTGAACCAGCACTATCTGTACCTGCCGCATCTCACCCAGTCGGCCTGGCATCTTCCTCTGCTAAGCGTCCTGTACATAACACCTCGGATAGCAACAGTGAGCCTTCATCCCCTGCTGCCAAATCCTCCAAGCGGCAAGAGACTTCTCGTCCTCTGCAGGGAGAAACTGGCCTTGGATCAAACACTCCTCGTCCCCTGCAGCTTGTTCATTCCCCCCAAGTTTCACCAATGCTTCCTGCCTCTACTCCTCCAGCATTCGCTCCCAGGGTTGACTACATCAAGCTTTTATTCAAAGACAACCCAACGGTGGACATCAAACTTCGATGGTTGTCTGAGGTAAACCGTGCTTTTCACCTTGACCGCACCCTAGCGGAGGTTAAGATGTCTGCAATCACTTCCCGTTTTGTTTACATCTCCAGACGTCGCAAGGACATCATAGATAGCGTAACTAAAGGAGAGTTCCTAGCCCTTTCTTTGGAAATTCAAGACTCACCTGAGAGGCCCCGCAAGTTTCCTATTTACCTCCTTACACGTTATCCTGTCTGTACTGATCCCAACTTGGCCAAGGAGCTGCCGGGTATCTACTCAGCCCGACGTTTCTACCAGAATGGCACTCCTATCAACCGGCTGGTAGTCACCTGGAGCCTTCCTCACCCACCACCACCAACTGTCACCTTCAGCTTCCTTCCCTGCCTCCCACCTTGTGAGTTTCGCAAGATGAAGGACGAGCAACCGTGGTGCTTTCGATGCTGGGGCATTGGTCACATCTCCCGGTACTGTTCTGCACCAGAAAAGTGTGCATGGTGCTCTGGCCTACACGACTCTCGGATGTGTCCTCACCGACCCCCTCCACCTGCTTCTGATATAACCTCGATGCAACCCAACCCACCACCTCCAGATACCTTGCACTGGAAATGTCCCCGATGTCATCAGGAAGGAGTTAACGTGTGGCACGGCTGCACTAGACGTCGGGCTACCCCTGCCCCCGTTGCCAAGGATGGGGCTCCACTAGCATCACCACCACCACCACTCCGCACTGCTGCTCCTCCTGCCTCCGCTATCGGTTTGGATTCAGCTGCAGTCACTGAACTTCGTGATGCTGTTGCCACTCTCAGGACTCGGATTACCTCATTCATGACACGTTTCAGTGCAATAGAAGCCCGCATTGATGACTTGGTTAGCAAGCAAGCCACACTTGAGACAACATTAAATTCACTGGTTGAATCACAGCAAGTCATCATTACGACTGTCACCACCCTTACGGAAAAGCTGGACTCAATTGTCACTTCCATTGGACGACTGACTGCTCCCCCCAGGGAGTCTTCCCCTCATGGCACACCGCATAGCACTTCTCATGCCACCACCACTCCCTCATTTGGCCTCCGCAAACGTAATGGTAAAGTTCGGTAACATGGCACAACTGCATGTCATCTCTTGGAATGCCTGTGGTGTTACGAACCGGTCTAAACTTACTG
>JAGKTI010016622.1:0-19278 GCA_018397915.1 Birgus latro
CCCTTCATTCTCAGCAATCAACACCAAATCATCAGCATACAACATCTGCCATGGGAGTCCCTCTCTGAAGTCACGTGAGAGGGCTTTAAGCACCATGATAAACAACAAGGGACTCAAAACTGACCCCTGATGCACACCAACATTCACGGGAAACTCATCACTCAAAGCTCCATTCACCCTTACCTGAGTGTGAGCACCCACGTACATGGCCATAACCACCCTAACCAGCCACTCTTCCAACCCTAGCTTTCTCATTACCTCTCTAGGGACTCTGTCAAAGGCCTTTTCCAAATCAACAAAAACAAAATACAATTCCCTTTTCTTGCCAATATATTTTTCCTGAAGCTGTCGAACAATGAATATGGCATCAGTGGTCCCCCTGCCTGGCATAAACCCAAACTGCATCTCATTGATATTCACTCTTTCTCTAATCATACCTTCTAGAACTCTCTCCATTACTTTCATTATCTGATCTAAGAGCTTTATACCTCTGTAATTTGCCCTTTCCAGGGCATCACCCTTCCCTTTGTACACATTTACAATTACACTTTTCAGCCAATTATCTGGGACAACACACTCATATATAATCCTATTTATCAGGTCAGTGACTAACCTCACCCCAATATCTCCTGAGGCCTTCAACATTTCGGCAGTCAACCCAGACACACCTGCTGCCTTCCCCACCCGCATCCTGCCTATTGCCTCACTCACAGTAGCAGCGTCAATCAAAGGCCAAGGCCCAAACACTGGATCACCTGGCTCCAAACCTTCCCTATCCCAATCAAACTCCTCATTCAACAACCGACTATAATGCTCTCTCCATGCATCTTTAATATCCTCACTGTTTACCAGTACCCTTCCCTCATCATTCTTCACACACTGCTCGCCTACAATGTCCCGATTATCTAAGGAAGACAAATCCAGCCTTTCTAGCCTCTCACTGTATGACAGATCTGCCAGACTGTGGACCATCTTTGAATTCTCTCAATCTTGTTTATATCTTTCTTTTTGTGTGGGGACCACACTACTACTGAATATTCTAACCTGGGGCGAATCATGGCCACTATCAGTTTTTTCATCATCTCTTCATTCATGTAATGAAATGCTACTCTTATGTTGGTCAAGAGTTTATATCTCTCTTTAACTATCTTGCTAATGTGTTTTTCAGGTGACATACTATCCTGGACCAGACTCCTAAATCTTTCTCTTCTCTCACTTTTCTAATTGGTTCATTACCCATCACATAATTCAGTGATAGTCTCTTGGTGCTTTTACCCATTTCCAATACTTTAAATTTTTTTGCATTGAATTTCATTTCCCACATCCAGCTCCAATCATGTATCCTATCCAGATCCTCCTCCAGCATTTTACAGTCCCCTTCAACCTCTACCTTCCTCAAGATCTTTGCATCATCAGCAAACAGACTTGCAAAACTGTTCACTCCATCTACCACATCAATTACGTAAATCAGGAACACTACTGGCGCCAACACCAAGCCCTGTGGGACACCACTTGTTACTCCTCTCCATCTAGACGTCCTGTCCGTCATTACTGTCTTCATCTGTCTATCTCTCAAAAAGTCTCTCATCCATTCCAGGAGGTTACCCATCCGTCCTCCTATATGCTCTAATTTCCACATTAGTCTCTTATGGGGTATCCTGTCAAAGGCCTTCTCCAGATCTAAATACACACAATCCACCCAACCGTCTCTCCCCTGTAGCACATCAATCGCTCTTGAGTAAAAGCTCAACAAGTTGGAGACACATGACCTTCCACTTCTGAATCTAATTTAATTTTCAGTCAAAATACTCATCTCTTCCAGATATTTTATCCATCTATCTTTCAGGATCCTCTCGCACAATTTTGCCATCATGCTGGTTAGGGACACTGCTCTATAGTTAAGGGGTTCTTCCTTGTTTCCTCCCTTGTAAATTTGTACCACATTTGCTCTCTTCCATTCCCGAGGCACTTTCCCTTCTCCCAGCAAACACACAATTAAACTGTGAATCTTATCCACCAGTTGCTTTCTGCATTCCTTCAGTACCCAATTTGAAATTCCATCTCGTCCTGGGGCTTTCCTTACATCTTGAGTTTCCAGTAATTTGTACACTTCCTGCACTTCCACATTTATATCTTTTATCACTACATTCCTAGTCACTCCCTCCCACTCCAGAAACTCCCCTGCATTAGTAAAAACCAATTGGAAACGTTTGTTCATTATTTCAGCTTGCATTGCCGCACCTTTATAGACCTCTCCTTTTACTTTAAGTCTGGTGATTCCTTCCTTTTGTTTCAATTTCCCATTAACAAATCTATAAAACAATTTGGGTTCATCCTTACATTTGTCGATTATTCCTTTTTCAAAGTTCCTTCCTTCCTCACTATGAATTCTTGTATATTCATTTCAAGTTCTTTTATATTTTTCCTTTGTTCTGATATTACCTCTCTTTCTCCGTTTGTTCCAAGCCATGTCCCTCTCTTTTTTCGCTATCATACACCTTCTGTTAAACCACTCCTTTTTCCTGTTTTGTTTCCCACTTACTCTTGGCACATATTTTTCCACTCCTGAATTATAGAGGTCTAGAAAGATATCCCACTTCCTCTGAATCTCTCTTGTTTCTCTGAATTTTCTCTAATCTTCATTTTCAAAAACTTTCTCAATTCTGTAAAGTTTGCTTTCCCAAAGTTGTATCTTCCCTGCCTATAAAGCTCGTCTCTTGGCACCACATTCCCTATTATCATCTGAAACTCAATGACCACATGATCACTTTTCCCATAATACACAGATATTTCAAAGATTCAATTACGTCAGGTTCTTTGGTTAGCAGTAAATCTAATCTTGCTGGTGTGTCATCACCTTGGAATCGTGTCTCTTCTTTGACCCACTGCGTCATTGCATTATTCATTACAATGTTTAACAGTACAATGCCCCACGAATCTTTGCCGTCTCCTGAGTCCCATTCCTGCCAGTTCACCTCTTTACAATTAAAATCACCCATTAGAATTATATTGTTGCTTTTCTCAAATCACTTTCTGTATATAACTAACCATGTCTGACATCTGGTATTCATCATCAATCCATGCTCTTGTCTTAGGTGGAACATATACTACTGCTATATCTCTCTTACAGTTCTCTATCTATCTATCTATTGCCAGACACCATAATCCCGTAAGGGGTGGCCATTTGACTCTGAGTTATTTGTTTTACAGGGAGGGGCACTAACCCTCCACCAACCCACTTGTTGACACGTAGGGAGCACGTATGGTTTGGTTATATGGTTACCACCCAGCGTTGTAAATGGTTTCTTGGTTTACAGGAAACCATTTGGCTTGTCACTCAATGTAAAGCCACCTGTAAAGGAAAGGAAAGTAATAAGAAGTGACAGGAAAGATGGGAAAAATAGGAAGAGAGGAGGGCAGGCTCAGAAAGAGAATGATAAAGGCTAAGGAAGAAGTAGGCAGCACTACATCAAGTGAGTGGATGATGGTCGCCACCACCTACCATAGTTCTCTCCAGTTTCTAATTTCATATTTATCGCTTCAGCCCTACCCTCCCCCATTTCCAGAGTATCTACACTTAACGTGTTCTTCACTGCTATCATCACTCCTTCTCCCATTTTATCTTTTCTGTCTCTTCTCCACAATTTGTGTTTCCCATCTCCCATATGGATATCAATATTCTCACTTAGCTAAGTCTTTATAAAGCACATAACATCTGGTTCATGTACCCTCAAGAAATCATTTATTTCTAACATTGCTGATATTAATCCATCAGCATTAGTGTATGCCACTTCCAAACTGTTTTCATTATTACTTATACCCTCTTCTCTCCTCCTCTCCATCGGTACCACTTCCTCAATTTCTGGTCCGTAACTCTCCAATAAAACACTGTCCTCTCCTCCTCCATTCTCTGTTTTTTGCCTTAGCTTCCTTTACCAACCCCTTTATTTTAGCTCTTCTTCCTCATTTGCATCTCTTCTTATCCAAACATTTTCAAACCCCTCTTTCTCTGCTAATTTCCATGTCCTATTCATTATTTCATTTACTATTACCTGGGACTTAGACTTCACTTTCAATGGCCTCTCCCCTCCTTCCTCGTACTTACCGAAACTAAACACTTCTTCAATCTCTTCTTGGGCTTCGTTGTTACCCTCCATGACTAGTGATATTATTTCTTTAACTTTAATCAATTCTTCTCTTTCTCTTTCAGATCTTATTGTCATACGCTTTTCTTTTACCCCTGAAATTATTACACATTTTTTCTTATCTGCTACATCCTTGACTAAAGATTCTCTACTTTTCAGTACCCTAACCACTTCCTTCTCCACCTTTTCCTTGCTTTGTTGTTCTATAATCTCTTTCAAATTTATATTCCCTTCCTCCTGAATTTTCTTCCACCCCTCATGTTGCTCCTTGATTTCCTTAATATGTTCATCTTGAATCCTTGATTTTGATTCATACGCATCTAATTTGCTTTTCATTCTGTCTCTTTCTTCTTCCAACCTCTTGTTTTCCCTTTTGAGCTGTTTTATTTCATTTGTGGCAGATTCATTACTCACTTTTAATTCTGTGACTTCTCTTTCTTGTTCCGCACTGCATGTACACACTTTTTCCAGTTTGTTCTGTAAAACTTTGATCTCTCTCTCCTGTTCTAAGGTCCGCTCCTGCAATTCTCTAATTACTACCCATATCTTTTTTAATTCCTGGACATTCCTCTCGCCATTTTCTTTACTCCTGCTACTCTTGTTTGATTCAGTTTGGTACTTCCATTTCCCACATCTACGTTGAAGAAGCCCACAAACTCCCTTTCGCCAGATGTAAACAGACCGCCATCGCTTTCTCCCATGATACAACCATATGGAAACTTTTCTATTCCATTGTATCTTGTCCTCTTTATCCCGAAACCTGCGTTTTTTTTTTTGACTAATGTCCAACGGGACCACCACTCACGCACTCATTCACATAATCACAATAGGCTGGTCTCCTTTTGCCGCTGATTCAGCGATTATTTCTCTGCGATCCAGGAAGATGTCTGTCTCCCTTGGCGATGTGTGTGTGTGTGTGTGTGTCCTTACCTTATCTAACTGTCTAATTGTATATTAACATGAATAAGTCAAGCTCGTATTGTCCTGCACATTAAACCACTCTTATCATACATATCCTTAAATTTATGAATTGTTTTGGCACACAATATTTCAATCAGTAGTGCATTCTGCTGATCAATTGCTCTATTTGGGAAACTGAATTTCCTAACGTCTTTATCACCTCTCTTTTTATGTAATTATTTGCAGTGTCCTCTTGCTGATGCTTCCTGACAGGTTATATATTAATTTATGTCTATTTTCTCTTTACCCTGGGATGCATTTATATAGTATAATTGTTATGCTACGTTTTCAAGGGTCAACTCCTTGCTCCTCGAACACATATGCTTATGCTTGGGTTCTTGCCAAGACCAGGTCAATGCATACAACTGATAGAATAGGGCATAAAAACTCGGCTGAGACCAAACTGACAAACATATACTGTATTAACCAAATTCACAGTTCCACGGCAAGATATGAGATTACACAAATACACAAGACAGATGGTACAAAAAAGATATATATGGACATGGGGGCACTGACATATAGACCACTTACAACAGGACTTGAGAATGTGCATTACAGTTATGATATGTAGCATTAACATTTGTAGAAAGATTCTAATACTAAAGTTGTGATAAAACAGGGGTCATGTAGATGATAACTTGGGTACTGATTTCACATTACAGGACATGGCACTTAAACACTGATACAGACTAGTCACTAAGTCTTCTTGGGCAATTTATACTGTACGGTCCGTTAGGGAATAAGTCACTGGTCATTGTTCCTCCCGTAGGAGGCATGGGACTTTCGTTGTGGGCTGGGTTCCGCGAGTAGTATCACTAGGCGGTGAAGTGGGAGGCCCGCCTCCGTCCGAGCCCCGCCATGGTGTCTGGGTCTCTGGGCTAGGGCCGAAGAGGAAGAGTAGGCGCGCCTGATGGCACCAACTTCTGGTAGTGGAGGCCCGGTCTCCTGAATCAGATAGGCCTCGCCCTGGGGTCCTTTGGCATGCCCCGGGGTGACTGGGGGCTGAGGTCCCTTGCACCTTGGGTCGCTATCGGGGTCGGACTGCTGCAACTTCTGGTGGGGGAAGTCGCCGCCAGGATAGGGCCGTGGCAACCTCGGGCAGTAGAAGTCGCCATCTCGGTCAGGACTGCAGCCGGCATTCTCGGGAGGCCAGTTATAGGGCGAGGATTCCAGGACAACCAAGAGGTCCTCACCAACACTCCTCCACCAGCAGGTCTTTCAGGGGATCACCTCTATGAAGAGAGCAGAGATGTCTCACCCGGCCACAGGAGAGGTGGTGGGCCAGGCAAGGGATGCCATCTTCCGAAAACGCCCTGGAGACAGAGGGTGAGGAGCGGACAATGGCCTGCTCTGCTTCCCCCATGTGGCCTGACGCCAACACAGCAGTTCCTATCTCTTTGGACTAAATGAGAGAGTGGGCGGTGGCCTGCTCTACCCGCTCCCTGAAGAGGGGAGTGAACCTCCTGTAGGTGAGGAGCAGACGATGGCTGGCTCAGCCTTAAGCCCAACACGGACGGTGGCCTGTGTCACGGTCCTACAGGAGGTGGCAGCTGAGAGGCGGACGATGGCCTGCCCTACTTCAGACTCGACATGGACGGTGGCCTGTGTCACGGCACTGCACCTGGGGGACACTACAGGAGAGGAGCGGACGATGGCCTGCTCTTCCTCCAGTCTGACACGGACGATGGCCTGTGTTGCGACCGTGCAGGGGATGGTAGCTGAGGAGCAGACGATGGCCTGCTCTTCCTATGACCTGGCACGTACAGTGGCCTATGCCGTAGCTCTACTCGGGATTGTGAAGACAATCCCGCCCCTTACCTGATGAGGGCTGCTTCGGTTGAAGCCAAGGTGATTTCCACTGAGTATTTGGCACGGCATGGGTTGGGAACGAGATGGGCATATGATATTGATATAGGTAGGACGATCCTGCCCGGAAATGCTCCGTGCCTTACCCTTATTTTTTATTTTTTATTTTTTTTTAATGCAAGAAAGAAGGAATCAAAGGCCAGAGCCTGCAAACGATTCCTTCCAAGAAAAAAACAAAAACAATTCAAAAGAGAGCCAAATTCAAGATCCATTCATTTCACACTGCTTTTGAAACACTGGAGATCATAGGAAGCAGGAAATACAGACAAAGGGAGACAGTTCCAGAGTTGACCTGTTGCATAAATGAAGGACTGGAAGTAATGGTTAACTCTTGCATTAGAAAGCTGGACAAAAAAGGGATGAGAGTTTGTTGCTAGACAGATGCTACACGCCCGTTGTAGAGGTGAAGGAATGCAAGCAGACAGGTCAGAGAAGCAGTGACCATTGAAGTAGCAAACAGAAAAGAGATAAAGATGCAACAATGCAGTGAAGAGACAGAGCTTGAAGGGAGCCAGAAAGAGGAGGAGAGTTAATGAGACGAAAAGCCTTTGACTCCAACCTATTGAGAAAAGCTGTATGTGGGGAGCCTCCCCACACATGAGAGTTGTACTCTAAACAGGGGCAAATAAAACCCGTGTATAAAGTCAACAACTGAGCAGGGGTGAAGAAGGTACGGAGCCAGCTTAGCACCCCGAATCTCTTGGAAGCAGATTTTACAAGAGATGTAATATGATCTTTCCAAGATAAGTCCTGAGTGAATGTAACCCCAAGCATGTTCAAGGATGATGCAGAATTCAGCTGAATATTATTATACATTAGTGGGTACTCCTGTGGAAGATTGTGTTGTGTTGATAGTGTAAAAACTGAGTTTTTGATGCATTAAAAACAACAAGATTATTTTTACCCCTGTCAGAGATACGAGCCAAGTCAAATATTAGGTGTGCCATAGTTTCATCCCTTCTTTGTTGAAGCCACTGCTGAAATGGACGTTGTGAGAACCGAATGGAAAGGTGAAGGGTGGAATCATCAGCGTACAAGTGCATAGGGTTAGATGTACAGCTTAGAAGGTCATTGATGAATGAAAGGAAGAGAGTTGGTGATATAACAGAGCCCTGAGGAACCCCACTGCTGATAGATCTAGAAGAACGATGGCCGTCTACAACAGCGGCTATAGAATGGCCAGAAAAGAAGCTAGAGATGAAGGCGCAAATAGAAGGGTAGAAACCGGAAGAGAGCAAATGGAAATTAAAGATTTATGCCAGACTCGATCGAAAGCCTTTGAGATGTCAAGTGCAATGGCAAAACTTTTGTCATAATCCCGAAAGGAGGATGACCAGGAGTCTGAAAGGTAGGTGAGAAGAAGACCAGTGGAGCGTCCCTGACGGAACACATACTGACGATCAGAAAGAAGGTTGTGATAAGAAAGATGCTTTAAAATTTTTCTGTTAAGAACTGACTCGAAAACTTTTGAGACACAGGATGTTAAAGCAATTGGACGATAGTTAGAGGATTGGGAATGGTCACCCTTCTTTGGGACTGGCTGAATGGGAGGAAACTTCCAGCAGGCTGGAAAAGTACAGGTTGAAAGACAAAGGAGGAAGAGTTCACAAAGTACAGGTTGAAAGACAAAGGAGGAAGAGTTCACCCAGATAGGGTGTAAGCAGAGAAGCACAGTTCTTAAGGACAACCGGAGGGACTCCATCAGGCCCATATGCCTTGTTAGTATTTAGGCAGTGATGACAGAAAATACATCAGCTGAAGAAATTTTAATGTCAGCCATGAGGAAGTCAGAAGGGGGAAGTGATGGAGGAACAGCACCAGAATTGTTTAAGTGGAATTGGAGGAGAAAGTATGAGCAAAGAGATCTGCTTTATGAGTAGAAGAAATAGCTACAGAGCCAACAGGGTAGAAAAGTGGAGGGAAAGATGATGAGGTAAAGTTGTTAGAAAGGTTTTTGGCAAGGTGCCAGAAGGAGAGGGAAGAATTTCGTTTTGGAGAGTTGTGAGCATTTAGTACGAATGAAATTATTTTTAGCAAAGCGAAGAACAGACTTAGCACGATTCCGGGCAGAAACATAAACAAGATGTGATTCAGGGGTGGGCTGGCTCTGGTACCTTTTATAGGCCCTCTCCTTGTTGCGGACAGCATTAGAACAAACGAGATAAAATCAAGGCTTTCTTGCATTAGTCAAAGGGTATGAGAAAGGAGTGTATGCTTCCATGCCCGAGTGAATAACCTCCGCTGGCTCCTCCTCGGGTGGGGATCTAGTGTCGTCTGCCTCCCTGACGTTTTCTGTGTCTGTTCGGGTGGGGGGGCTTGTGTGGTTTGTCTTACTGCTTTTCCCACCTTCTGCTCTTATTTCAGTAATCATGTCTCCTCTTTTCCTTCTCTCTTATAGTACTGGTAGATTCAATTTTTCTGGTCTTTCTTCATAGCTTAGATCCATGAACCCATCTTGTAGGAGCAATTTGTACTTTTTCAATCTTTTCTATGTGTTTTTTGAGATTAGGATTCCAGACTACTGATGCATACTCCAGGGCCGATCTGATGAATGATGTTATTATCTTTCTCAGCACATCCTCATTTATGTATGTGAATGCTATTTTCATCTTAGTAAGCTGTGTATACATGTTCCGTATCATCTCACTGACAATGTCAGCCGGAGATGGTCTGTTATTGATAGTCATTCCTAGGTCATTCTCCCTTTCTGATATGTGTAGGGTTGAACTTCAAACTTATAATCCCAATTTGGTCTTTCTCCACTTTTACCAAACTTAATTACACAACACTTGCCCACACTGAATTCCATTTCCCATTTATTGCTCCATTCATGAAGTTTATTTATTTCTTCTTGTAGCTCTCTGCAAGAGTCTGATAGTAATTGTCCATTGTATTTCTGCATCATCAGCAGTGTGTGTGCATGTGTTTTTGTGTGTATTTACCTAATTGTATTTACCTAATTGTGATATACGGGAAATGAGTTACGCTCGTGGGGTCCCGTCTCTATTTCTCAATAAGTAAAATTTTGCCTTAAACTCTTTTAAGTTTTTAGACTGGACTATCTCTTTGTCCAGGCTACTCCACAGGTCTATGCATCTATAAAGAAAGCTATATTTCTTGATATCCTTCGAGCAGCACGGCTTCTTTAGTTTCATACCGTGTCCTCTTGTTACCCTCTCATCCCACACAGACAGATTTTCTCTGTCAATTTTATCTACTCCTATCATGGTCCTGAACACTGCAATCATGTCGCCCCTCTCTCTCCTTTCCTCTAAGGAAGGCAAATCCAGCCTTTCCAGCCTCTCTCTGTATGACAAATCTGCCAGACTGGGGACCATCTTGGTTGCTGTTCTTGTATTCTCTCAATCTTGGTTATATCTTTCTTTTTGTGTGGGGACCACACTACTGCTGCATATTTTAACCTGGGGCGGATCATGGCCACTATCAATTTTTTCATCATCTCCTCATCCATGTAATGAAATGCCACTCTTATATTGGTCAAGAGTTTATATGTCTCTCTAACTATCTTATTTATGAGTTTTTCAGGTGACAAACTATCCTGGACCAGCACTCCCAAATCTTTCTCTTCTCTTGCTTTTCTAATTGGTTCATTACCCATCAAATAATTCAATGATGGCCTCTTGGTACTTTTACCCATTTCCAATATTTTACATTTTTTTGCATTGAATTTCATTTCCCACATCCGGCTCCAATCATGTATCCTATCCAGATCTTCCTGTAGCATTTTACAGTCCCCTTCGACCTCTACCTTTCTCAAGATCTTTGCATCATCAGCAAATAGGCTTGCGTAAATGTTCACTCCATCTACCATATCATTTACGTAAATCAGGAACATTACCGGTGCCAACACCGAGCCCTGTGGGACACCACTTGTTACTTCCCTCCATCCAGATGTCCTGTCCTTTATTACTGTTCTCATTTGTCTGTCACTCAAAAAGCCTCTCATCCATTCCAGGAGGCTTCCCTTCAGTCCTCCGATATGCTCTAATTTCCATATTAGTCTCTTGTGCGGTACCTTGTCGAAGGCCTTCTCCAGATCTAAGTACACACAATCCACCCAACCGTCTCTCTTCTGTAGCATGTCAATCGCCCTTGAGTATAAGCTCAACAAGTTGGAAGCACATGACCTCCCACTTCTGAAGCCAAACTGACTTTCAGTCAAAATATTAATCTCTTCCAGATATTTTATCCAT
Source organism: Birgus latro (assembly GCA_018397915.1). NCBI lineage: Eukaryota > Metazoa > Arthropoda > Malacostraca > Decapoda > Coenobitidae > Birgus > Birgus latro. The sequence goes on from JAGKTI010016622.1 coordinate 11,189, forward strand.
CTATCTTTCAGGATTCTCTCACACAATTTTGCGACCATGCTGGTTAGGGGCACTGGTCTATAATTCAGGGGTTCTTCCTTGTTTCCTCCCTCATAGATTGGTACCACATTTGCCCTCTTCCATTCTCGAGGCACTTTCCCCTCTTCCAAGGACCACACAATTAAACTGTGAATCTTATCTGCCAGTTGTTCTCTGCATTCCTTCAGTACCCAATTAGAGATACCATCCGGTCCTGGGGCTTTCCTTACATCTTGAGTTCCCAGTAATTTATACACTTCCTGCACTTCCACTTTTATATCTTTTATCACTACATTTCTAATCACTCCCTCCCCCTCCACAAACTCCCTTTCCTTAGTGATAACCGATTGGAAACATTTGTTCATTATTTCAGCTGTGTGTGTGTGTGTGTGTGTGTGTGTGTGTGTGTATATGTATGTGTGTGGGGTTTTTGTTTTGGTTGGTGTGTGTGTGTGTGTGTCTTAACAGGAATGAGTCAAGCTCATACTGTCCTGCATATTATGGTAGTGCATTCTACTGATCAATTGCCCTATTTGGGAAACTGCATTTCCTTACGTCTTTATCATCTCTCTTTTTATGTAGTTTTTTGCAGTGTCCTCTCGTTGATGCTTCCCCATAGGTTATATATTCATTTATGTCTATTTTCTCATTCCCTGAGATGCATTTATACATCATAAGCATGTCTCCTCTTTTCCTTCTCTCCTGTAGTGTTGGTAAATTCAGTTTTTCTAGTCTTTCTTCGTCGCATAGATCCCTAAAGCTTGGTACCCATCTTGTAGGTGCAATTTGTACTTTTTCAATCGTTTCTATGTGTTTTCTGAGATAAGGATTCCAAACTACTGACACATACTCCAGGGCTGATCTGATGAATAATGCTATTACCTTTCTCTGCACATCTTCATTTATGTGAATGCTATTCACATTAGCAAGCAGTGTATACATGTTCCGTACCTTCTCACTGATGTGGTCAGCCGGAGATAGTCTGTTACTGATAATCACTCCTAGGTCCTTCTCCCTTTCTGATATATGTAAGGTTGAACTTCCAAATTTATTATCCCAACACAGTCTTTTTCCACTTTTACCAAACACGACGCTTGTCCACATTGAATTCCATTTCCCATTTATTGCTCCATTCATGAAGTTTAATTCTTCTTGTAGCTCTCTGCAAGGGTCTGTGTTAGTAATGTTCCATTGCATTTCGGCATCATTAGCAGTGCGTGTGTGTGTGTGTGTATTTACCTAATTGCGATATACAGGAAATGAGCTACATTCGTGGGGTCCCGTCTCTGTTTCTCAGTAAGTCAATTTTACTTTAAACTCGTTTACGTTTTTAGACTGGACGATCTCTTTGTCCAGTCTATTCCACAGGTCTATGCCTCTATACGGAAAACTATAGTTCTTGATGTCCTTCAGGCAGCGTGGCTTCTTCAGTTTCAGTCCATGTCCTCTTGTTGCTCTCTTATCCCATAAAAACCGATTTTCTCTATCAATTTTATCTACTCCCATCATGGTCCTGAACACTGCAATCATGTCACCCCTCTCTCTCCTTTCCTCTAAGGATGGCAAATCCAGCCTTTCTAGCCTCTCACTATATGACAGATCTGCCAGACTGGGGACCATCTTGGTTGCTGTTCTTTGTATTCTCTCAATCTTATTTATATCTTTCTTTTTGTGTGGGGATCACACTACTGCTGCATATTCTAACCTGGGGCTGATCATGGCCACTATCAGTTTTTTCATCATCTCTTCATTCATGTAATGAAATGCTACTCTTATGTTGGTCAAGAGTTTATATGTCTCTCTGACTATCTTGTTGATGTGTTTTTCAGGTGACAAACTATCCTGGACCAGTACTTCTAAATCTTTCTCTTCTCTCGCTTTTGTGATTGGTTCATTACTCATCGTATAATTCAGTGATGATCTCTTGGTGCTTTTACCCATTTCCAATATTTTACATTTTTTTGCATTGAATTTCATTTCCCACATCCGGCTCCAGTCATGTATCCTATCCAGATCCTCCTGCAGCATTTTACAGTCCCCTTCAACCTCTACCTTCCTCAAGATCTTTGCATCATCAGCAAACAGACTAGCATAACCGTTCACTCCATCTACCATAAATGTAAATCAGTAACATTACTGGCGCCAACACCGAGCCCTGTGGGACACCACTTGTTACTTCTCTCCATCCAGACATCCTGTCCTTTATTACTGTCCTCATTTGTCTCTCTCTCAAAAAGTCTCTCATCCATTCCAGGAGGTTACCCTTCAGTCCTCCAATATGCTCTAATTTCCACATTAGTCTCTTATGGGGTACCTTGTCAAAGGCCTTCTCCAAATCTAAATACTGTATACACAATCCACCCAACCGTCCCTCTCCTGTAGCACATCAATCGCTCTTGAGTAAAAGCTCAAGTTGGAAACACATTACCTTCCACTTCTAAATCCAAATTAACTTTCAGTCAAAATATTCATCTCTTCCAGATATTTTATCCACCTATCTTTCAGAATCTTCTCGCACAATTTTGCAACCATGCTGGTTAGGGACACTGGTCTATAGTTCAAGGGTTCTTCCTTGTTTCCTCCCCTGTAAATTTGTACCACATTTGCTCTCTTCCATTCCTGAGGCACTTTCCCTTCTTCCTGGGAACACACAATTAAACTGTGAATCTTATCTGCCAGTTGGTCTCTGCATTCCTTCAGTACCCAATTTGAAATTCCATCTGGTCCTGGGGCTTTCCTTACATCTTGAGTTTCCAGTAATTTGTACACTTCCTGCACTTCCAATTTAAATATCTTTTATCACCACATTCCTAGTCACTCCCTCCCCCTCCACAAACTCCCCTTCATTAGTAAAAACTGATTGGAAACATTTGTTCATTATTTCAGCTTGCACTGCCGCATCATTATAGACCTCTCCTTCTACTTTCAGTTTGGTGATTCCTTCCTTTTGTTTCAATTTGCCATTAACAAATCTATAAAACAATTTGGGTTCATCCTTACATTTTTTGATTATACTTTTTTCAAAGTTCCTTCCTTCCTCTCTACGAATTCTTGTATATTCATTTCTAGTTCTTTTATATTCTTCCTTTGTTCTGTTATTACCTCTCTTTCTCCATTTGTTCTACGCCATGTCCCTCTCTTTTTTCGCTATCATACACCTTCTATTAAACCGCTCCTTTTTCCTGTATTCTTTCCCACTTACTCTTGGAACATATTTTTCCACTCCTGAATTATTGAATTATAGAGGTCTAGAAAGATATCCCACTTCCTCTGAATCTCTCTTGTTTCTCTGAATTTTCTCCAATCTGCAATTTCAAAAAATTTTCTCAATTCTATAAAGTTTGCTTTCCCAAAGTTGTATCTTCCCTGCCTATGGAGCTCATCTCTTGGCACCACGTTCCCTATTATCATCTGGAACTCAATGACCTCGTGATCACTTTTTCCTGTAGGACACAGATATTTCAAGGATTCAATTACGTCAGGTTCTTTGGTTAGCAGTAAATCTAATCTTGCTGGGGTGTCAACACCTCGGAATTGTGTCTCTTCTTTGACCCACTGTGTCATTACATTATTCATCACAATGTTTAACAATATAGTGCCCCACGAATCTTCGTCACCTCCTGAGTCCCATTCCTCCCAGTTCACCTCTTTACAATTAAAATCACCCATTAGAATTATATTGCTGCTTTTCTTAATCACTTTCTGTATATAACTAACCATGTCTGACATCTGGTATTCATCATCAATCCATGCTCTTGTCTTAGGTGGAACATATACTACTGCTATATCTCTCTTACAGTTCTCTCCAGTTTCTAATTTCATGTTTATCACTTCAGCCCTACCCTCTCCCATTTCCACAGAATCTACATTTAAGTTGTTCTTCACTGCTATCATCACTCCTTCTCCCATTTTATCTTTTCTGTCTCTTCTCCACAATTTGTATTTGCCATCTCCCATATGGATATCAATATTCTCCCTTAACTTGGTCTCTACAAAGCACATAACATCAGGTTCTTGTACCCTCAAGAAATCGTTGATTTCTAACATTGCTGATATTAATCCATCAACATTAGTGTACGCCACTTTCAAACTTTTTTCGTTATTACTTATACCATCTTTTCTCCTCCTCTCCGTCGGTACCACTTCCTCAATTTCTGGTCCATAACTCTCCAATAAAACACTGTCTTCTCCTCCTCCGTTCTCTGTTCGTTTTTTGCCTTAGCTTCCTTTACTAACTCCTTTATTTTAGCTCTTTCTTCCTCATTTGCATCTCTCTTTAACCAGACATTTTCGAACCCCTCTTTGTCTGCCAATTTCCATATCCTATTCATGATTTCATTTACTATTGCCTGGGACTTAAACTTCACCTTCAATGGCCTCGCCCCTCCTTCCTCATACTTACCTAACCTAAATACTTCTTGAATCTCTTCTTGGGCTTCTTTGTTACCGACCATGACTACTGATATTATTTCTTTAACTTTACTCAATTCTTCTCTTTCTCTTTCAGATCTTATCGTGATACGCTTTTCTTTTACCCCTAAAATAATTACACATTTTTTCTTATCTACTACATCCGTGACTAAAGATTCTCTACTTTTCAGTACCCTAACCACTTCTTTCTCCACCTTTTCCTTGCTTTGTTGTTCTATAATCTCTTTCAAATTTACATTCCCTTCCTCCTGAATTTTCTTCCACCCCTTTTGTTGCTCCTTGATTTCCTTAATGTGTTCATCTTGCATCCTTGATTTTGAATCATACTCATCTAATTTACTTTTCATTCTGTCTCTTTCTTCTTCCAACCTCTTGTTTTCCCTCTTGAGCTGTTCTATTTCATTTGTGGCAGATTCATTACTCACTTTTAATTCCATAACTTCTCTTTCTTGTTCCGCACTGCGTGTGTAAACTTTTTCCAGCTTTTTCTGTAAAACTTTGATCTCTCTCTCTCTCCTGTTGTAAGGTCCTCTCCTGCAGCTCTCTAATTACTACCCATACCTTCTTCAATTCCTGGACATTCCTCTCCGCCATTTTTTCTACTCCTGCTTCTCTTGTTTGATTCAGTTTTGTACTTCCATTTCTTGCATCTTCGTCGGAGAAGCCCACAAATTCCCTTTCGCCAGACGTAAACAAGCCACCGTCGTTTTCCGCCATGTGTGTGTGTGTGTGTGTTCTTACCTAATTGTACCTTTGCAGGAATGAGTCAAGCTCGTGCTGTCCCATGTTTTGAACCATATTTATCACGCATATCTTTGAATTTACGAATAACTTTGGCACACACAGTTTCAAACGGTAATGAATTCCACTGATCAACTGCTGTACTTGTGAAACTGATTTTCCTTACATCTTTATAAACTCTCATTTTGTACAGATCTTTGCAGTGTCCTCTAGATGTTTATTCCCCACAGGTTATAAGTTATATACTTATCTACGTCTATTTTCTCTTCTGTGATGCATTTATATAGCATAACGTCTCCTCTTTTCATTCTCTTTTGTGAAGATGAGAGGCTTAATTTTTCTAGTCTGTCTTCATAGCTTAGATCCATTAAGCTTGGTGCCCATCTTGTAGCACTTTTGTACCTTTTCAATCTTATCTATGTGTTTTTTGTGATACGGATTCCAGACGACAGATGCATAGTCTAGAATTGGTCTAATGAATTACGTGTTCATCTTACTCTGTGTGTCTTCATTTACATACATGAGTGTTACTCTGGGAGGAGCAGACTGTAGCACCCAGTCACTCCTGCTTTACATGCTGTGTTAGGAAAAATTCCTGCACAAGATCCAGGAGCTTTTGATCCCAACAGCTTTCATGGCTTCTTACATCTATAGTATTCCAACTTATATTTGCACTGAAAGCGCCAGTTAATATAATTCTTTTAGATTTCTCTTCCATTCAGTGCAGTCTATCTATCTATTGCCAGATGCCTTAATCCCATAAGGGGTGGCCACAAACAAATCGCCTCCATGTCACTCTATCCCCTGCCATTTCACTGCCCTCCTCCCTGCTCACACCCCCCTCTCTCATATACCTCTCTATTCCATCCCTCCACCTCATCCTTGCCTTCCCCTCCCTCTCCCCTCCTCCACCTCACTCACATACACTCTCCTCATCAGTCTCTCACTCTCCATCCTCTCCACATGACCAAACCACCTCATAGTGTTTCTCCTAACACTTCCTATCACATCCACATCCACACCACAATGCTCCCTCCTTCACTTCCTCATTTGTCAGTCTGTCTCTCCATGTGAGTCCACACGCTCCTCTCAAATAACTCATTTCCACTGCTCTCACTCTTGACTTCTGTCCCTCCAACAGAGTTCAAGCTTCACTTCCATACGTTAGAGTTGGTATCACAATACTGTCATGTAGCAGCTTTTTCACTTCCATACTCACTTCCCTGTTTCTTATCACTGCTTTCAAGGAACCAGCAACCTTTCTTCCCTGCTACACCCTTTCAAGCACTTCACCCTCTAAACTTCCACCCTTACTTATCACACTATCCAAGTACCTGGTACTTAAACACTCACATTCTCCATATCCTCCCCATCCAATCTCACTGTACATTCACTGACTTCACTTCTCTCGGAGACTATCACTTTACTCTTCCCTATATTCACCTTTAAATTCTGTTTCTTACACACTCCCAAACTCATCTACCAAGCCTTGCAGCTCCCCTTCGTCTTCACTCAACAACACAGTATCATCTGCAAACAACAGTACTGGGAGTTTCCAAACACTGCTCTCTCTCACTAGGGTTGCTCCAACATCCACTGCCCTACCTTGTATCTCTTTTTTATAACTCCATCCATATACAGATTGAACAACCATGAAGACATGACACATCCTTGTTCCAATCCAACCTTCAAATGGAAAAATTCACTTAGTTCACCATCCACATGCACTGTAGCCTTAGTACCCTCATACATACTCTTCAGGGCCTTCAACAACTTCCCATCTACTCCATATGTTCCTAACACTTTCCACAATCCTTGTATATACACCCTGTCATATGCTTTCTCCAAATTCATGAAGGCTGCATACAACTTCTCTCTCTTCTCCAGAAACTTTTCTACTAAAGATCTAAGAATGAATATCTGATCTATACAACCTCTTCCCTTCCTAAAACCTCTGTGTTCTTCTCCAACTAATTCCTCTGTCATTTCCCTAACTCTGCCAATAAGTATCCTACCATATACTTTTTCTATTACACTGAGAAGGCAAATGCCCCTATGATTACCACACACTTTTTTTTTCCCCCCTTATCCTTTGTACAGGGGAAAAATTATACCTGACTTCCAATCCTCCGGGACTCTACCTTCCTCCCAGGCCAATCTGCACACCTTCCACATTCATTCTATTACTATCTCTCCCCCAAGCTTCAGCATTTCACCACACACTCCATCAATTCCTGGGGCTTTCCCCATTTTGACTTTCTTCATTGCTTCCTCCACTTCCATCCTACTGATTTCTTCCTCTCTTCCCACATCCCTCCTTCTCCCAGCCATTCCCCAGCAGCCACTTATACTTGCATTACTTTCATTCTCTATGTTCAACAGTTCATTAAAATGTTCTCTCAACCTGTTCACTTTTTCTCCCTTCTCCACTAGTAATCTACCATTTTTATCTTTCACAGAGGTATAAAGCTCTTAGATCAGATAATGAAAGTAATGGAGTGAGTTCTAGAAGGTATGATTAGAGAAAGAGTGAATATCGATGAGATGGAGTTTGGGTTTATGCCAGGCAGGGGGACCACTGATGCCATATTCATTGTTCGACAGCTTCAGGAAAAATATATTGGAAAGAAAAGGGAATTGTATTTTGTTTTTGTTGATTTGGAAAAGGCCTTTGACAGAGTCCCTAGAGAGGTGGTGAAGTGGGCAATGAGAAAGCTAGGGTTGGAAGAGTAGCTGGTTAGGGTGGTTATGGCCATGTACATGGGTGCTCGCACCCAGGTAAGAGTGAATGGAGCTTTGAGTGATGAGTTTTCCGTGAATGTTGGTGTGCATCAGGGGTCAGTTTTGAGTCCCTTGTTGTTTATCATGGTGCTTGAAGCCCTCTCACGTGACTTCAGAGA
>JAGKTI010016623.1:8757-18830 GCA_018397915.1 Birgus latro
CGCTGTGTGTGTGTGTGTGTGTGTGTGTGTGTGTGTGTGTCTGATAAGGAAAAGCCCCCACGGATTCCCCCGGGCTGTGGTACGCAGCGGTCGAATTTACGATTCAAGTTATTACTTCAGCTGCTGTAGTAAATTTTACGAGAGATTTGGGTACGAATAATCTAGGGTAAAGGGATCCTGCCCAAAGGTTTCGTGGTCAGGATATCGAACCTGGGACCTCTTCGTTGCGGGCAGAGAATGCTTGTAATTACACCACCGCAACCACTAGCCTCTGCAGGTCCCGTTGTACCGTGTGATCGTTGCGGCTGAATGCTTTACAGTTTTGAGGTCCAACACGGTACGGTAATTTGCATAATATTTTTACAAGCAAATACGGTACCGTGCTGTCATTTGTTATTCCTGCCAGTTGAGTACCGTATATTTTTTCTTTGATTAGGTATGCTTACTGGACACCGTTGAAAGCTTCGACGTTTGTGTTTTCCTTTTCCGCTTTTTATCGTAAACGCCCTTCACCTCCTAAGAAAGAGTATTGTATTTATTTTTAGTCTTACTGGCATTTGACCATTATATTCGTTACAGAAGAGCCCTTTATTAGTGGTGGGGTTAATCTGGTTCTAGGACAATTGCCCCCCGGACAGTTGCCCCCTGGACATCTGCCCCGGGACAACTGCCCCCTGGATAACTGCGCCCCGGATAACTGCCCCCATAGGATTATTTCCCCCCGGACAACCGCCCCCCGGATAACTGCCCTCGTAGGATAATTGCCCCCCGCAGATAATTGCCCCCGCATTCACGACAGGCAAGAGACAGACATTATTATAAGTGTATTTTTTTATAAATGTATTTTATGTGTTCTATTGATGGCAACTGTACTGAGGCATCCTCTGAAATACTCTGAACTGCTTGGCTGATGATATGCTGCGATGTCCCGTGTGAGCTGATTGCTTGACTTTTGATGTCACGCCAAATAGCTAGCATTTCTGGAAGACCCACCTTGACAGCATGTGTATGTGTGTTGAAGCTGCCAACAATTTCTCCATCACGCACCTTGAGCTTGGCCTTACAGTTGTTGTGCCGACGTCTTTCACACTCATAGGACACCGCGTCATTAGCTAAGGTCTTCTGCTTCACGTATATGTGGCCTTCGTAAATGAGCTTTGGCTTGCCATGCTCACTTGGAATGAACTCCATGGATGGATGAACCTACACCGTTGCTAGATATGCAAATCACAACCATAGCCAGCAGTAATGCAACAGTATTGGTCTGGTTGGCGACCACAGACTGATACAACCGGCTTCACCCCACAATTCCGAAAGACTGTCAGAATGGAAGCTGTCTTAACCAGCCAACACTTCAACTGATCAGGCTGGTTTATGTTTTCGGAACAGTGAGAACGACACCGTGGGTCGACGAACACGGCTTGCTCTTCATAAGGCCAGCTTACTAAACATGTTTTGTATTGGTGGCTTTGGCGTATGTTTGTTTTGCTGCCAGTTTGGGGGGCAGTTACCCGCGGGGGGCAATTATCCTACGAAGGCAGTTATCCGGGGGGCAGTTGTCCGGGGGGAAATAATCCTATGGGGGCAGTTATCCAGGGGGCAGTTGTCCGGGGGCAGATGTCCCGGGGGCAACTGTCCGGGGGGCAGTTGTCAGGATACCGGTTAATCTGGGCTCTGTCTAACCCCTCTAGCTCGAAAAATCTCCCCAAAGCTACATAAAATAGTCTAAAGATAGCGAGAAGATAATGTGGCGCCATCGTATGCAAGGGTGAGATTTGCTTCGGCCAGATTGTGTGATGATTATACCACTTTGGTATGCTGAATGTTGTGGGATATGTGGGGTCGTATTTATGAACCCTCTTAAGTTTGAATTGTATATAAGAATGCTTGAATATGTGTCTGCTTTCCCTCATATATTTGTAAATACGTATAATGTTATGCTTATTACGTTACTTTTTTTTTCGCTACCAGATCACCCTTCTGAGCTTAATATTTTCGTCTGGCGGTAGGAAGAATTAAACTAGAATATATATGAGGACGTCCCCTTTCTGTCTTTTTCACTACCAGATCGGATCCACCCACTCCGACCTATTGCAGTGCTCTCGATTACCACCATGGTTTAGTGTCGATATATTACCACAGCTCAGCAGATCAAGAGAGATGGTAGTTTTTGGCCTATTGAAAGTGAACAGAGTATAGGAACTTAAGTACAGTAAGTGACATTAGGAGACAGAAGGTCGGGCTGCGGCGCAGCTGTTAGAGAACACTTGTTTGTTCAGACCATGGCGGAGCTACTTCCTGTTCAGTGTCAAGCCAGTGCTGGGTTGCAGGAAGTTGCAGGAGAATTTTGATATTTTGCAGGAATTTTGACCTGGAATTTAAGGGATTATGCAGGCGAATCGAGATATGTTGCAAGAAAAATGACTGTAGCTGATGTAAAATTCCACAAGAGCTGGTGGCTGAGAGGTTGAAGATAACGTTGCAGAGTTGATAAGATGTAGGAATGTCGTTGGTGGTGGTGTGTTGCTGGAGGATTACAAAGCTGCAGGGAATTCAATGAGCTGTAGGAGACCTTGCGATTGGTTTCAAGAGAGTTTGTGGTGGAAGGCTGGTGGAAGGTCAGTGGTGGGTTGCTTGAGTTGCTAAATCATACGGTAATAAGTTGTAAGAAAGTCGATGGTTGTGATAAATTGCAGTTAAGTTAATGGAGATAAGTTACAGGAAAATTGTTAGGCTTTGGGGGAGATGTAGTATGGTAAAAATCCCTTCCAGTTCTTGGTCTGTAAGCAGGGTTCAGGTCTGGAGCAGGGCCCGGAAGAGGGGGAGTGTTATTGGTACTAAACCATCAGGGCACGGCACAAGAGAGGCAAGGAAATAAAGCCAGGATTTAATTATAATGTAGCTAGTAAATATTCTTCCCTCAGCACCAGGGCCACAAGGTGTCTCTTCTGGGCATAGGTGTGGAGCAATGTAGCAGCGTTATGTTTGTTTATATGCGACTGGATGAACATCTTTATAAGAAAAATACTGTAAAATCTAGCTATACGTTAACTAGGAAATTATTGAACCAAGTGTCTGGATTTAAATATATTACTCGAGACTTGAAAGCCTGTCTGTAAACACGGAAGTGAGGGGGACTGTACAGGCAGAGAAATCAGCATTCCTCCAAAGTTCGACAGAATCGTTGTGGAAAAACCGACCCATTAGAAACACGCACTGCTAGAGATAGGGTTTTCATTGTATTTCGCCAGTTGTAAATTTCTTAACGTGAAATTGAGAGGATGGCATTTGCTATGACTGGTACGGTAGACAAAGTTGCTGGAGCTAGTGGTGTTTATATACCTGAGTTACTGTCGAATGATATGTTGCAGGAGAGTTAAAATGTTGCATGAAAGATGAGCATTTGCAAAGAAAAAATTGCAAGAGAAAATGTAGAAGATTGAAGAAAGTTGATAATTAGCTGTGGAAGATGATGAGATGCATGAAAGTTGATAAGTGACAAGAAATGTGAGAGCCTGAGTTGCAGAGGCAGAGCATGTTGTGTTGATTTGATGCAGTGCAGTAAATTTGCAAGAAAAGTGGAGAGCCTAAGTTGCAGAAGCGTTGCATGTCGCGTTGATATGTTGCAGTGTAGGACTCAAACTGCACACATCCGGTAGGGACAGAGGGAGGGAGGATGGGTGGGTGTGGAGGGCTGGTGCGAGAGGCAGAATTAGACAAAATGGAGTTCAGAGTGGCGAAATTGAGATAAATGGATGCAGTTGCCAGATACGGTGATGACTTGGGCTTGAAAGTGAGTCTGGGAGAGAGGGAGGGAAAGTTGGTGAGAAATAGAGGAAGGGAAATGGAGAAAGTGGGAGCGGGATAAACAGAAGGAAGATGGAAATAAAAAGGCAAGTTGGCGAAATAGACAGTGAGCATAAGAGGAAAGAAGGGAAGTCGGAGAGAGAGAGAGAGAGAGAGAGAGGAGGGGGGGGAGGGAAGGGGGATATATGGCCTAGATGAATGGAGGGGCATGACCAAGAGCAAAGTTATAGGAAGAAGTCGTAAAAAGATAGATTAACTGCAAAGATAGATAAATCATAAATAGATACACAGACAGATAGAGATGATTGAATTTATAGACAAATAGATATACAGTATACACAGATAGATGAGAGGGAGCGGAAGGGGAAGAGGAAGTAGGGAACTGTTGATGGAGAGGTTGGGATTAGGAGGAAGTGAGGTATGGGGAAATAGAGAGAGAGAGAGAGAGAGAGAGAGAGAGAGAGAGAGAGAGAGAGAGAGAGAGAGAGAGAGAGAGAGAGAGAGGGAGAAAAAGACAAAAACCACAAGATGATGAAATAGGCAAAGAAAGGAAAGGGGGAGAAATTATTGAGATACAAAAAAAGAGCTAAATTGACGAACAAAGGAAGTGGGACGAAAGAGAGGGAGAGAGTGAGGGAGGGGGGGGGGGATGAGGGTTGGAAAGGAAGGAAGGGGGCTGGAGAAAAGAAGGGATGTATGTTGAGGGAGGGAGGGGGGGGAGGAATGTGGGAGAATGTGTGGAACGATAAGAAAAAACAGAAACCACTATCATCCACCCAGCCCCACCCTACCATCATGCAGTTATTAATTACTATGTACCATCGACACTCACTGACTCACCACCACCACCACCAGCCTGTGTTATAAGGAGGATGAGAGAGAGAGGTGTTACTGAATGATAGTGCTAGTAGGAGTACTGTAGTTAGAAATGTTACTTTGCTGTAGAAAATGTTACTGTACAACATTTCTCTATCATATGGTACTACATTAGGTCATACTTCACATTGCTACACCTCACACTACCATATGTCACACTGCCGTACGAGCTTCACATTATCAGACCTGAAGCAACTCTACCACTACATCACACACACACACACACACACACACGCGCACACACACACACACACACACACACACACACCCNCACCTCACACTACCATATGTCACACTGCCGTACGAGCTTCACATTATCAGACCTGAAGCAACTCTACCACTACATCACACACACACACACACACACGCACACACACACACACACACACACACACACACCGTCTTTTACTACTGCACAGAGGCTTTTCCACCACCCTGTACTAGCTCCCTTCTCACTCGACCTCTAACCCCATCCGTTCTAATCCTCCTCTCCCCCCTTTTTTCCCTTACCTTTCTTTCACTTCACCACTCTGCTGACCCCACACCTTCCCCTGCCAAGCTACTTCTTCTGTCCTGAATAAAATTGTGTGGAGATTGAATCATAGTGAATAAAATCGTACTGAATCAGGCTGAATATAATCGTGTGGCTATGGTATAGACTGAGAACTCATAATCTTACTGAAGGGATTTGATGGTACATTTTTTTTTTTTTTATGTGTCCGACTCTGGGCATAGGCTTTACAGCCTGCTATCAAGGCCCAGTCGTCCTCCTACATACCATACACCTCTACATGTCACCACTTCAGCGCTTAACACCCACCGTCCATATTGAATACATGCTAGGGCTGTCTCATACAGGACTGGTGTATTGGTATTAGCGGAGTTATTTTTACGACATGTCGGCGGGTCTTCTGGTAGATCAGTAAAGCCTGATTTAATGAAATTCACATCCTTAAACTGTTCCCTGTACCAGCGAGGAATCGAACCTGGGTCCCACGGGACTACATAACATCGTCTAGCAGCAGCACAAATAAGTTAGAAAAAGGGGCGCTATCATGCTTAAAGGTTTATCATAGGCCTTCTGCATCACTCGCTGTTTATGAAAAAAAAAAAATGTTTTTAAATTAATTAACGAAGACCTGGAAATTTGTAACTTGTCTAGTTTCAAAAATTTCTCCTTAGCTGAAGAGGCAAAAAGCGTTTGGTAAAATCCAGGACAATACAGGTATATATTCCGCACATCATCGGAGTGAAGAGTTAAACTACGGCCTTCGACGACACCCCCTATGTATAAAAATGAGCAGGTTTGCCCCGATATTAATTAAGTTGTGTTGGCGTGTGAGTTAAGAGGAGTCATTAACAATATCGCAGAGTAACGTGCGTTCGGTGTGGGGCCCGGGACATAAACCCAATAGTTTTTTGATGATAATATTTGTTGCCGCAGCGCCGAAGACGAGGAAGGGGAGAGAGAAATACAGTGTGTCACGGGAGGGAAGGGCATAACTTTGGGAAATGGTGAAAGAATTCGAAGTAACATAGGCTGTTTTAACGTGTGTCCAAGTCTCAACCTTTACAAATGTACTGCTACTGTTGACCTTATGGGCATAATTGATCTCCTTCATAAGTCACCCATAAGACCATCAGTAACAGTGGCTCCGTAACGGTTGAGAATTGAACTCATGTTAATATAGAAATTATTTACTTTGAACTCCCTCATCTGTCGTTTCCCACAGTTATATCCTTTCTTCCCAGGACACCATTATAACGACAGGATGTTAACGGTTTTAATAATTTGTCCTTTCTACCGAAAAGACCCCATTGACTGTAAGTTTCTCCATGATGAAGAGGTGGAGAGAGTGAAAGGGAGGACGATAAGGGATGGAAGGATGTGAAGAAGGTGGAAGATAAGGGGTAGAGGGAAGTGGAGAAGATGAAAGAGTGGACAATAAGAGATGACGTTTGATTGAAAGGAATGGGAACTGTGATAGCAATTGAGCGGAGAATTGAGAGAGAAAAGGTTGATTTGAATGGAGTGGCGACTTTAACAGCGCAGTGGAGAGAATGGGGAGACTGGGGAACATTCTTTGATGTGTTTTGGTTTCTTTGTCCTTTTGCATCAGTGATTTTATTTACATGGAGAGACTGAGAGGGAATCGTGTAGGGTAGGGTAGGAGAGGGTGAGGAAGGCTAGGGCAGTGGATGAGAAGGTAGGGTAGTGTAGGGCAGAACAGAATAGTGCAAGGTAGTGTAAGAGAGGATAGAGTAAGGTAGTACAAGGTAGGGTACGGTGGTGTAAGGTAGGAGGGTACGTACAGTAGGGTAGAGTAGTGCAGTGTAGAGGAGGGTAAGGTAGAGTAGGGTAGGGTAGGGTGGAAGGGTAAGGTAGGGCAGAAAATTGCAGTGTAGGGGAGGGGAAGGTAGAGTAGGGTAGGGTAGAGTAGAGTAGTTTTGGGAAGGGGAGGGAAGGGTAGGGTAAGGTTGGGTAGAACAGGGAAAGCTAAGGTACAGTTAGGTAAGGTAGGTTGACAGAGGATAGGCAAAGGTAAAGCAGTGTAGGGGAAAGGAGACGGAGGGAGGAGAGAGGAGGGTATGTCAGGGTTGTGTATGGTAAGGTAGGGTGGGCGAGTGCAGGGGATGGCATGTGTGAGGGAGCTAGGGAGGAGTGACAGGCTACCGGGTATATAAAAAAAGGAGCTACCGGTAGGCTACTTCTACCAGGACTAGGCCTACGAAGGATAAAATAGAGGCCGACAGGTTGCCCAAACAAGGAAACCCGGGGGGGTGAGGGTAAGGTAGGGCTGGGGTGGGATGAATGTGTGAGGAGGCTGGTTTGATGTAGTTGGGACTACGTTAAAAAGGGAGTACTTATACATATGTTAGGAGTACAAGGACTGAAACAAGGGGCTACAAGCTGACCGAACCAGGGAAAAGTAGGCCTGGGATGGGATGGGGTGCGTGAGGGAGTTTAGAGTGGTCTTGCTAGGACAGAGTGCCTACTGGAACCACAAGCTGTAAAAGGGGCTACAAAGGATTATAAAACAGAGTGCCACAGACTAACCACACTATACTTAGTTTTTTTTTTTTTTTATCGAGGCGAAGATGCACTTGACAGGTTGGTGATGATTGGCTGAATGCAACAGACTGACTCATAAAGGGGCTGCAGGAAATGAAATAGAGAGTCACAGGCCAACGGAGCCAGTGCTGGGTAGGGCTTGGGTGGGAAGGTATGTGTTAAGGAAGGATAGAGGCTTGGAATGGTTTGGTCTTGGATCGTAGATTAAAAACGCTTCAAACCTTAAATTAAGTATAAGATTATTTATAACCTATATACATTACTGTCACTCATGCAGCCGGCAAACACCTCACAGCCAAACTACAGTGAATATTAATGTGAAGATACGAGACAACAAAATTATTCCTTATCATAACTACCTGTCATTTGCTATGGAGATTCGTTCCTTCTCCGACAAAGAGTGTGTGTCTTCACCCCTGTTGTTTGTTAGTTTTTTAACAGGATTACCGGTACTCAAAAACGAAAAGAGAGATTTGGACCGAATTTGGTGGGTAGATAGCCCATGTCCCAGGGAACAATCGATTAATTTTTGGGACCAATCCGGATCGTATTACAGGTTCCAGATCCGGGAAACACTTTTTGCGAAACCTTACAGCGAAGAGAAAACCTAACCCATTACGAAGAGTGGTTTGGAAATTACTTTGTCCATGTCGAAGAGATGCTCTCCACTGAGTGACCCTCTAGTTCTAACAATTGATTCACCACCACCACCGCCAGGACCACCATCGTTCTAAATTTACATCTTATTCTCCTTCCATTTGTTGGTTGCCACTCCATTACCTTTGTTTATCTTTTATTTCTTCTACGTAGAACGTAACCTCATATCAGTTTATACTAAATTTTGCCATTGCCTCCATTCTGTCTACTTTGACCAGGCGCAAAATTGCCATCGCGCCATGCCCAGTGTTGAGCTGTAACAAGGTGTTAACCTAAGAATGTGGTGATAGTCACGTAGAAGTGCTATGGAAATGATCTTTTGCTTTAGTGTTGTCTTTTTCTACCATTGAGCTATGAAAAATGCGCCACAAAAGGACGGAAATTCCACCTAGTTAAAATGAATGAACCAATTATTATATTCTCTGCTTTCGTCTGTAAGGATCTTTTATAAATAGGGATTGTGGTGTGGTGTGGTTAGGGTGATGGTGGTGGTGGTGGTGGTGGTGTTGGTGGTGGTGGTGGTGGTGGTGGTGTTGTGGTACGTCATGGGTCACTGCTCACAACCTTACCCTTTCTCCTTCCCGCCTTCCTTCTCGTGACCATTCCTGTCCCTCCCCCTTTCTCTCCTCCAGCCTCCTTTCTCTCCACCACCCAACTGACCTCTCTTTCTCTCTCTATCCATCTTTCTACCATTTTTTCTCCACACTAGCTACGTTATTCCTCCNTTTCCCCTAACCCATTCACATCTTATATATCTCCCCATTTCGACCTTTCCTTTTTACCGTTTTTTTGTGTTTCTGTTTTTTTTTTCCTTTAATACGTTGATGCTTCCTCTTTTCCACCATCCCCAGGACTTCACCATTGTGCGTCTTTAGTCTCCTCTGTTTTATACTTTCCAAATTTCTTTTTATCTTCCTGTCTTTGTCTCCTCCCTCATGCATTCTTCTTTTCATTTTAATTTTTCTTTTCTCTTTCTTCTGTTCCTCTTCTACCTCCCTTCCCCCTTTTCATCCTAACCCTTGCACCTCTCCCATCAGCCTCCCCACTCTCCCCATTCTCAGGTCTATCTATATTCATTTGTCTCTTGTCTGTTTCATTTCTCTTCATCTATTTTCTCCCTCTTCTCTTCCCTTTCTACGACCATTCCTCCTTTTCCCTTGCCATCCCTTGCATCCTCTTCCATTGTACCTTGGCAGTTTCTCCCTTTCTTTCCCATTTTCAATCCCTTCTTTTTCTTTCTTTCTGTTTTTTTCTTTTCTCTGTTATCCTTTCCTTTTCTGCGTCCACTCTTCCCCTTGTTCCTCCATTCCCTGCACCTTGTCATTGTGCTTTCCCAGTCTCCCTCCATTGTCCCTCCTCCTTTCCTCCCCATTGTTGCTCCAGCCTCATTACTTCCTTCCTCCCTCCCCCCCCTCTCTCTCTCTCTGTCTCTCTCTGTCTGTCTCCTCCTCCTCCTCCTCCTCCTCCTCCTCCTCCTCCTCCTCCTCCTCCTCCTCCTCCTCCTCCTCCTCCTCCTCCTCCTCCTCCTCCTCCTCCTCCTCTGCTTCATTGCCTTTATGTCCTCAGTCCAAGTTTCATTGTTCCCTCTTCCTCTGTTTTTATTATGTTTCTATTTCTCCTTGACTTGCTGCCTGCCTGCCCCCCCCTCCTCTCTCTCTCT
>JAGKTI010016624.1:0-19273 GCA_018397915.1 Birgus latro
ACCCCCCCCTCTCTCTACTGGATATGCCAAAAACATTCATCACGTTTTGTAGCTTCATATAAATGTATCCGATAGAGTCAATCCAGACGCTGCCACGTTAAAAAGGGGTGCCAAATCCCTGATCGTGCACTTCTCCTCACACCATTCATCCAGCCAGCTCGATCTCTTGTCAGTTCCCTAGCCTCACCGACTTCCAAACCTCTCTTCCTCACACACTTATTCTCCATATCTCTCCACCTTCTCCTTGGCCTACCTCTCCTCCTCCCTCCTTCAAATTCATTCAGCTATACCTTTCTCTTCACTCTGTTGTTATCCATTCTCCCCACATGACCATACCATCTCAGTAAATTCTCTTTGATTCTGGTGTCCACCAACTTCCTCAATCTATATCTTTCATGAATCACATTATTTCGTATCCTATCCACCCTCTGTACTCCACATACATTCCTCAGCAGTCGCATCTGCACTGCTCTTACTCTTGACTTTTCTTTTTCATGCCACACCACAGTCTCACATCCATATGTTAAAGTTGGCACTAACACTCCTTCTTGTACACCTCGTGCAGCTGCAACACTCAAGCCTGTTTCTTATCAAGGCCTTCATTGCACCAGCTACTTTCCTTCCTAGTGTCACTCTACTTTCCACTTCTTTTGCACATTTTCCTCTCTTTTCTATCACTGTACCCAGGTATTTGAACTCTCTCACCAATATATATACAGCAGAACCTCATTTTTCCGGCAACCCCATTTGCGGCACCTTCTCGTAACGGGTATATTTGTTATAATAACACAATTAGTAATAAAATAAAGAAAAAAGGTGAAAAACAAAAATATATAAATATGCAATTTAAAATTACCACGTGTGGTTGTATTTGCTCCCGCAGCCGCCAGAGCACACTCCAGTAGTCCAGCAGTCAGCCTGCCATTTGTTTATATGCTACCTTCGTGCACACATCATCATTATAGCCAGTGAAAGACTTATTCATGATGCTGAACGTTGACAAGCGGAAAAGGGTGGTCCTTACACTTAAGCAGGTGAACATATGTAACCAGCTGGAGAAGGGGAAAAAGCAGAAGAATATAATAGACGAATATGGCATTGGCTCATCTACTGTCTATGATATCAAGGCCCAAGCTAAGCAACTGCAGAAAATCGCCACACGCTACAACAACAGCGTGTTGACGTGTTTGATAAGGTACTTTACAAAAGGTTTTGCACAAATTGCTCTGAAGGTGCAGCAATTTCAGGCCCCATGCTGCAAGAAAAGGCCAAGGATTTTTGCTAACATGATGAATTTTCAAGAGTCATGTCAGTTTTCTGAACGATGGCTGCACAAGTTCAAGCTTCGCCATCGACGACTTGATGTGTCTGGGGTTCAAGCGAAATCTGCTGGTTTACCCTCTGCAGAGCAATTTATAGACAGGTATGTTTTCATTTCGGTACCATAACTTAGCAGTGTTTTATGCAGCTTAACCCATTCACGCACGGAACTGCGATTTGCGTTCCATGGGGGTGTGGTGTGTCAAAGCAGACTGCCGCAAATCGCGTGAAAAAGCAAAAAATATTAACCAAAAAATAAGTTTTCGGTCAATTTGCGTCAAATTTTGGTGCGTTCCAGCAGCCACGTGTCTCTCCCGAGGTAAGACCTCGGCAACACTGCAATGGCTCATATGTGCCTGTACATAGAGATAGAATCTCAGTGCTTCACTAGCAGCCAGACAGCAGGGTTGTGCCGTGTTGTGTTGTCTCTTTAAATCCACCATTTTCCCCCTCCCACCCGAGGCTGAAGCAATTATTGAAATATTGTGATTGTACAGTGTTTTTGACTATACTGTGAAGTGACTGTGTCTACTGGACATAGATATATTGTTTGTAGAGCATTGAGGCCCGTTATCACCCGCTAGGCCTAAAGGCAGGAGTCTGGTTTGTTATAGCGGGGTTTCCACTCACCCTGCCAGTAAATTATGTATTTTACCCTTATAGTGAAGCCATTACTTATATCTGTGAAACATAGTGCCTGGATTAGTGAAATAACTGACCTACCATAGTAGGCATTATGTTATGCCATAGAGATACATAGACATATGCATCAGTTGCTAAGGGAGCAGGCGCTCTTGTACGCCATACAGTAAGGAAGGAAATAACAGAGGAGGCTGGGATGGAATCATGTGATAGAGTTTTATATTGCATGTGGTTCAGTGTGAAATATACGTATAAAATACTGCAGCGAGTGTTTACCGAGAAATATTGCCTGTATTGAATGACAGCGGAAAGTTACGTAATGATCAGAGACAAGAAAATATGCCACACAGCGACACATATATGACATTATATACGTATGTCGTGCAGCGAATGTTCGTAGGGAAATCAATTGTGTGCATCACATGTGTTAGGTGGTGCAAGGAACAGAGAATACACCACACACACACACACACACACACACACACACACACACACACACACACTCACGCACACACATGCTCACACATTACCTAACTCATCTTCAATTCCTTCAAGTTGCTGCCAGCAGCTCAACACCTCTGAAGCAAGTGAGTTATCCATATTTTGTTGATTTGTATATTAACCTATTTCTACATTTCTATATTTTTTTTACAAATAAGTATTGTTTTTTACATATACACATATGAGATGGAAGAAAGTTCAGCTTTAGTATCAGTACCTAGCAAAAAGACTAGTGGTCATGTTGAGTTTCTGAGAGCACTATCAAAAAGCTTATGATATTTCACGTGTATAATTTGAGTAAAAAAAAAAATAATAATAATAAAACCTTACAAGTGAAAATATGTAAGCATTCGTGAGGCAGGGAAATTGAGCGTTTTTATCTCACCTGCCGGCGAGGAAGAGTATTCTATCTTTGTCGTCCATTTACTCCAAAAATATTGAATGTATCGATTTCCTGTAAGAACCTTAATATAGATCAGTGAATTCTATGTATGTACAGGACAAAACTATGTAATTTCTCTAATGACAAGTTGTTGTTACGTACGAGGTTATTGTGTGCGCATGATGAAAGTGCATGAGTACACTGTAGTTTTTTGTGATTTACTCAGAAACTATGATGCGTATCAAAACAAAAAGGTATCAGGAGAAAGCTCATGAAATTCTACATAAGATTAAGTAATAAAAGCATAAGGTGTGCGAGAAAACTTCTGCAGTATACCTCCCTGAACAAAAATCATTTTTTTTTACAAAAATGGCTTTTAGTTTTTGGGTATTTTCTCGAAAACTACAAATCGCATCACAACCGGACACACCTCATTAGAATACCAATGAAATTCTCTATCAAAACTTATAAAATTTTTCTGTATGATGGAAAACATTCGAACGACGATGTTGGGAAGTGAGATCAACGTTCCGAAATGTTTATTCACGGCGGCCATGTTTTTTTTTTTTTGTCTATGAGCTAGAACAAACATCGGCAAATAAGATGATGTGGGTTGCAGGGCAATATTTAGAGGTTTGGGTGGCGAAAATAAGGCAAGAATACATGTAATTTGCGTTCCGAGGGCGACCTGGTGCAAGTAAAATCGTGAGCCGTGAATCTTAATAAAACTTCCCGTGCTCGAAAGGGTTAAGATGCCTACTGCATCTTATTTTTCCTTTTCTTTTCCCTTTACTTACCTTTTTCTTTCCACATTCCACAAAGATTTGATTTCCTTTTCTTTTCCCTTTACTTACCTTTTTCTTTCCACATTTCACAAAGATTTGATTTCTCTTTTCTTTTCCCTTTATTTACCTTTTTCTTTCCCTATTTCACAAAAATTTGTTTTTCCTTTTCCTTTACTGTATTTATTTTTTCCTTTCGTATTTCACAAAGATTTGTTTTTCCTTTTATTTCCCTTTATTTACCTTTTTCTTTCCGTATTTCACAAAGATTTGTCAAGTTGGTGGGCGAGCATAACCTAACACAGGAGCAGTTCTACAATGCAGACACCAGCAAGTGAGGCAGAGGGTTCTGCAAAAGGATTTAAACAAAGTAAGGATCGCTTGACAGTGTTACTGTGTGCTAATATGGCTGGAATGCATAAACTTAGATTGTGCGAGGGTGGAAAGTACCGTAATCCGCTTAGCAAGATATTTGACTGTTGATTATCGTGCTCAAAGTAACGCATGGATGGACTGTGACATATTTCTTGACTGGTTTAAGCATGTGTTTGTATCATCAGTGAAAGAAAACCTAAGAAAGGTCTTCCTGAAGATAGTAAAGATGTGCTTTCGATGATAACTGTAAGGCACATCCCCCTACAGAAGAACTCAGTGTGGGTAACATTTTTGTTGTTTACCTCCCCCCTAATGTCACAAGTCTGATCCAACCCATGGACCAATGGGTTATTCAGAATGGGGTTTGGTTCCAGACATCTGATTTTCCCCCCCATCTACTAGTATTCATCCTTCTTTGCTCATTATGAATAAATGTTTGTGTATCTTGTGATTCCATAACTCATACTCTACAACTATTGTACATACAGTACATCTACATTCTAGAAATACATACGGCACTTGATTTAAAGATACTCGACACTGTAAACGGAGCCAAGTCATGGAGGCGAGCCATAGTTTGTTTTTCACCACGTTCGTGCCACCTTACTATATCCAGATTAGTCTCCAGCGTAAAGCTCTTCCTGAAGGCCTTGGCTGCTTGTTGGCTAGGGCTAGGTGCAGGCCATTTAGGCACAGTGAGCAAAAAGTACTGCACTAAAGCACATGCGAACTTGGGAAGGCTACAGCTGTTTTGTTTTGAATAGTAGTATGAGCGTTGTGTCGCTAGAGGTGCTGCTGCCAACAGCTGCTAGTCACTATGCGCAACTGGCTTCTCTGATGGATGATTTGGCTGATCTTTGGTAAACCAAAAATTGGTAAAAATATCGTTCCAACCTCTAACGGAGTTAGGAAATTTTGAACCTTTTCATCGATATTTTAGACAGTTCTAAGACACTTTTCTTCTATGGCATCTTTCTTCCAAAATATTTTTATTTTACTCTTGGAGAGACCCTAACCTAACCTAACCTAACCTTGAGGAGTAAAATAAAAATAATTTGAGACGAAAATATCATATAAGAAGTGACTTTGAATTTTTTAAAATATCGAAAAAATTAATCAAAAACTCGTAATTCTGTTAGGGGTTGAAACAATAATAGAACCAAAAAATTAGTTAAACAAAGTCTAGGCATTCGTTGTGCAAATGAAGGGTAGTAAACCACAATTTTCGTCAAACTGATTTTTCGTTGTGTAAGTGTTCGTTGCGTGAAGGATGCCTGTATTTTGATGGTTCAATTCCTGAATTCCAGCTTCATTAGCTTGGCAGGATGTTAAGCAACAAACAATTATGTGTTGTTGGCGAAAGTTGTACCCACTGATCATGTTTGAAGAGGAGGAGGGGGACGATGACTTCAGTGGTTTTGGAACTGGTAAGAAAAAGTCTTTTGTATCGGAGTTACAAGAGATTGGGGGTAAAACACTTCAAGTGAGTCATGATGCATTAGGGGAGTGGGTTGACACTGATAATGATGAACCAGCGACATTATCACTTAACCCTTAAACCGCGGGGTTGTCGGAGGTGAGCCGTGCCCATCCCACGCGGAAAATCCGCGCTCCGACTGACTTTTTAAAACTATTTGCCAAAAATCAGTTATTAGTCCTAGAATATTATAATTAAATATACATATGGCACATACCTTCAGCTTTCTCCTGGGATGTATTCTTAGCACTCGTTGACTACCGTAGGACTTGTGGAGACTTCTAAAGTTGGGTAACTAAGTCTCTACTTTACAATTCCGGACTTCCCGTAATATGAATACCACTGCCAGATATTAACACTAGAAACACTATTTAATGATTTCCAAGTAGTATGGAATCCATACTAAAAACACACACACACACACACACACACACACACAGGAGGAAGGAAATGTACATTTGAAGGAAATCATAGAACAACAAAGTAAGGAAAAAGTGGAGAAGGAAGTGGTTAGAGTACTAAGAAGTAGAGAATCTTTGGTCAGGGATGTAGCAGACAAGAAAAAATGTGTGATAATTTCAGGAATAAAAGAAAAACGAATGACAGTAAGATCTCAAAGAGAGAGAGAGGAACTGAGCAAGGCTAAAGAAATAATATCAGTGGTTATGGAAGGAAACAATGAAGCCCAAGAAGAGACTAAAGAAGTGTTTAGGTTAGGAAAGTACGAGGATGGTGGGGCAAGGCCCTTGAAAGTAAAGTTTAAGTCCCAAGTAATAGTGAATGAAATCATAAGAAGAACGTGGAAATTGTCAGAGAAAGAGGGGTTTAAAAACATTTGAATTAGGAGAGATGCAAATGAAGAGGAAAGAGCTAAATTAAAGGAGTTAGTAAAGGAAGCAAAGATAAAAAACGAACAATGAACGGAGAAAGAGAAGACAGAGTTCTATTGGAGAGTTATGGACCAGAAATTGAGAAAGTGGTACCGACGGAAGGAAGGAGAGACGAGAGCATAAAATACGATGAAAAAAGTTTGAAAGTGGCGTACACAAACATTGATGGACTAATATCGGCAAGGTTAGAAATCAATGATTTTTTGAGGGCACACGAACCTGATGTTATGTGCTTTGTAGAGACTAAATTGAAAGAAGATATTGATATTCATATGGGAGGTGGGAAATACAAATTATGGAGAAGAGACAGAAAAGAAAAAATGGGAGGAGGAGTGATGATAGCAGTGAAGGACAATATAAACGTAGATACTGTGGAAATTGCAGAGGGCACGGCCGAAGCCATAAATTTGAAATTAGAAACTGGGGAGAATGGTAAGAGAGATATGGCAGTGGTATACGTTCCCCCTAAGACGAGAGCATGGAATGACGATGAATACCAGGAGATGTTGTCAGACATGGTTAGTTATCTACAGAAAGTGATCGAGAAAAGCAACAATATAATCCTAATGGGTGACTTTAATTGTAAAGAGGTGAACTGGGAGGAATGGGACTCGGGAGGCAGCGAAGATTCGTGGGGCACTAAATTGTTAAATATAGCAATGAATAATGTAATGACACAGTGGGTTAAAGAAGAGACACGATTCAGAGGTGATGACACACCAGAAAGATTAGATTTGCTACTATCCAAAGAACATGATGTAATTGAATCATTAAATTATCTGTGTCCTATAGGAAAAAGTGATCATGTGGTCATTGAGTTCCAGATGATAATAGGGAATGTGGTGCCAAGAGATGAGCTTTATAGGCAAGGAAGATACAACTTTGGGAAAACAAACTTTGCAGAATTGAGAAATTTTTTTGAAAATGTGGACTGGAGAAAATTCAGAGAAACAAGAGAGATACAGAGGAAGTGGGATATCTTTTTAGACCTCTACAATTTGGGAGTGGAAAAATATGTACCAAGAGTAAGTGGGAAAGAAAACAGGAAAAAGGTGTGGTTTAATAGAAGGTGTATAATAGCGAAAAAAGGGAGGGACATGGCATGGAACAAATGGAGAAAGAGAGGTAATATCAGAAAAAAGGAAGAATATAAAAGAACTAGAAATGAATATACAAGAATACGTAGAGAGGAAGAAAGGAACTTTGAAAAAGGTATAATTGACAAATGTAAGGATGAACCCAAATTGTTTTATAGATTTGTTAATGGCAAATTGAAGCAAAGGGAAGGAATCACCAAACTGAAAGTAGAAGGAGAGGTCTACAAGGATGCAGTAATGCAAGCTGAAGTAATGAACAAACGTTTCCAATCGGTTTTCACTAAGGAAAGGGAGTTTGTGGAAGGAGAGGGAGTGATTAGAAATGTAGTGATAAAAGATATAAAAGTGGAAGTGCAGGAAGTGTATAAATTACTGGGAGCGCAAGATGTAAGGAAGGCCCCAGGACCGGATGGAATCTCTAACTGGGTACTGAAGGAATGCAGAGAACAACTGGCGGATAAGATTCACAATTTAATTGTGTGCTCCTTGGAAGAGGGGAAAGTGCCTCGGGAATGGAAGAGGGCAAATGTGGTGCCAATCTATAAGGGAGGAAACAAGGAAGAATCCCTGAATTATAGACCAGTGTCCCTAACCAGTATGGTTGCGAAATTGTGTGAGAGAATCCTGAAAGATAGATGGATAAAATATTTGGAAGAGATGAATATTTTGACTGAAAGTCAGTTTGGATTCAGAAGTGGAATGTCATGTGTTTCCAACTTGTTGAGCGTCTACTCAAGGGCGATTGACGTGCTACAGGAGAGAGACGGTTGGGTGGATTGTGTGTACTTAGATCTGGAGAAGGCCTTCGACAAAGTACCCCACAAGAGACTATTATGGAAATCAGAGCATATAGGAGGACTGAAGGGAAGCCTCCTGGAATGGATGAGAGACTTTTTGAGTGACAGACAAATGAGGACAGTAATAAAGGACAGGACATCTGGATGGAGGGAAGTAACAAGTGGTGTCCCATAGGGCTCGGTGTTGGCACCAGTAATGTTCTTGATTTATGTAAATGATATGGTAGATGGAGTGAACAGCTACGCAAACCTGTTTGCTGATGATGCAAAGATCTTGAGAAAGGTAGAGGTTGAAGAGGACTGTAAAATGCTACAGGAGGATCTGGATAGGATATACGACTGGAGCCGGATGTGGGAAATGAAATTCAACGCAAAAAAATGTAAAATATTGGAAATGGGTAAAAGTACCAAAAGGCCATCATTGAATTATTTGATGGGTAATTTGGAAGAGATGAATATTTTGACTGAAAGTCAGTTTGGATTCAGAAGTGGAATGTCATGTGTTTCCAACTTGTTGAGCTTCTACTCAAGGGCGATTGACGTGCTGCAGGAGAGAGACGGTTGGGTGGATTGTGTGTACTTAGATCTGGAGAAGGCCTTCGACAAAGTACCCCATAAGAGACTATTATGGAAATCAGAGCATATAGGAGGACTGAAGGGAAGCCTCCTGGAATGGATGAGAGACTTTTTGAGTGACAGACAAATGAGGACAGTAATAAAGGACAGGACATCTGGATGGAGGGAAGTAACAAGTGGTGTCCCACAGGGCTCGGTGTTGGCGCCAGTAATGTTCTTGATTTATGTAAATGATATGGTAGATGGAGTGAACAGCTACGCAAGCCTGTTTGCTGATGATGCAAAGATCTTGAGAAAGGTAGAGGTTGAAGAGGACTGTAAAATGCTACAGGAGGATCTGGATAGGATATACGATTGGAGCCGGATGTGGGATATGATATTCAACGCAAAAAAAATGTAAAATATTGGAAATGAGTAAAAGTACCAAAAGGCCATCACTGAATTATTTGATGGGTAATGAACCAATTAGAAAAGCGAGAGAAGAGAAAGATTTGAGAGTGCTGGTCCAGGATAGTTTGTCACCTGAAAAGCACATAAATAAGATAGTGAGAGAGACATATAAACTCTTGACCAATATAAGAGTGGCATTTCATTACATGGATGAGGAGATGATGAAAAAATTGATAGTGGCCATGATCCGGCCCAGGTTAGAATATGCAGCAGTAGTGTGGTCCCCACACAAAAAGAAAGATATAACCAAGATTGAGAGAATACAAAGAACAGCAACCAAGATGGTCCCTAGTCTGGCAGATTTGCCATACAGAGAGAGGCTGGAAAGGCTGGATTTGCCCTCCTTAGAGGAAAGGAGAAAGAGGGGTGACATGATTGCAGTGTTCAGGACCATGATAGGACTAGATAAAATTGACAGAGAAAATCTGTTTGTGTGGGATGAGAGAGCAACAAGAGGACACGGAATGAAACTAAAGAAGCCAAGCTGCTCGAAGGACATCAAGAAATATAGTTTTCCGTATAGATGTACAGACCTGTGGAATAGCCTGGACAAAGAGATCGTCCAGTCTAAAAACTTAAATGAGTTTAAGGCAAAATTTGACTTATTGAGAAACAGAGACGGGACCCCACGAGCATAGCTTATTTCCTGTATATCACAATTAGGTAAATACAATTAGGTAAATACAGACACACACTGTTAAAGCAATGTAAAATACGAGCGCGTACAAGCCTCCCACTCGCGCTAATTCGCCGCCCGTATTGTCATTTCTTATTCATATACACACTCACACTTTATTATTTCTAGTACTTTATTACACTTATATATATCTACAGTCATTTATCGCTTCCCACACGATGTTTAGTAGGGGTAGAGGTCACAGGGCCTTTTATAATGGGCGCAAAAGCGGCAGAAGTGGAGGGGCGCGACTGCGACGTGACTTCACCGTGAAGGACGAGAGCGAACTGAATGTACAATACGTATCTCGGTAGTCAAGAGTTGAAAATGTCAGCTGCTAATGTATATGCTAAGAAATAAATCGTACAAAATCTAGACTATCTATCTATCTATCTATTGCCAGATGCCTCAATCCCGCACGGGGTGGCCACAAACAAATCGCCTCCATGTCACTCTGTCCCCTGCCATTTCACTACCACGCTCCCAACTCACACCCCCCTCTCTCATATACCTCTCCACTCCATCCCTTCATCTCATCCTCGGCCTCCCCCTCCCTCTTGCCCCCACCACCTCAATCACATACACTCTCCTCGTCAGTCTCTCACTCTCTATCCTCTCCACATGCCCAAACCACCTTAACGCGTTTCTCCTAACGCTTCCTATCGTCCTCAACCACGCCACAATGCTCCTTCACTTCCTCATTTGTTAGTCTGTCTCTCCATGTGACTCCACAGGTTCCTCTCAAATAACTCATTTCCACTGCTCTCACTCTTGACTTCTGTCCTTCCAACAGGGTCCAAGCTTCACTTCCATATGTTATTTTCACTTCCATGCTCACCTCCCTGTTTCTTATCACTGCTTTCAACGAACCAGCAACCTTCCTTCCCTGCTGCACCCTTTCGAGCACTTCACCCTCCAGACTTCCATCCTTACTCATCACACTGCCCAAGTACTTAAATTCACTCACATTCTCCATATCCTTCCCATCCAATCTCACTGTACATTCACTGGCTTCACTTCTCTCGAAGACCATCACTTTAGTCTTTCCTACATTCACCTTTAGATTCTGTTTCTTACACACTCTCCCAAACTCATCTACCAAGCCTTGCAGCTCCCCTTCGTCTTCGCTCAACAACGCAGTATCATCTGCAAACAACAGTACAGGGAGTTTCCAGACACTGCCCTCTCTCACTAGGGCCGCTCGAACATCCACTGCCCGACCTTGTATCTCTTTTATAACCCCATCCATGTACAGATTGAACAACCATGGAGACATGACACATCCTTGTTTCAATCCAACCTTCAAATGGAAAGATTCACTCAGTTTGCCATCCACACGCACTGCAGCCTTAGCACCCTCATACATACTCTTCACTGCCTTCAACATCTTCCCATCCACTCCATATATTCTTAATACCTTCCACGAACCTTGTCTATCCACCCTGTCATATGCTTTCTCTAGATCCATGAAGGCTGCATACAACTTCTTGCCCTTCTCTGGAAACTTTTCCACTAAGGATCTAAGAATGAATATCTGGTCTACACAACCTCTTCCTTTCCTAAAACCTCCTTGTTCTTCTTCAACTAATTCTTCTGTAATTTCCCTAACTCTGTCAATAAGTATCCTACCATATACTTTTCCTATTACACTGAGAAGGCAAATGCCCCTATGATTACCACACACTGCTTTTTCCCCTTTTCCTTTGTACAGAGGAATAATTATACCTGACTTCCAATCCTCCGGGACTCTACCCTCCTCCCAAGCCAACCTGCACACCTTCCACATCCATTCTATTGCTATCTCTCCCCCATGCTTCAGCATTTCACAATACACTCCACTAATTCCTGGGGCTTTCCCCATTTTAACTTTCTTCATTGCTTCCACCACTTCCATCCTACTGATTTCTTCCTCTCTCCTCACAACCTTCCTTCTCCCTGCCATTCCCCAGCCACTTATACTTGCATTACTTTCATTCACTATGTTCAACAGTTCATTAAAGTGTTCTCTCCATCTGTTCACTTTTTCTCCCTTCTCCACTAGTAATCTACCATTTTTATCTTTCACACCCCCACTGACTTCGTTGCCACCCTGTCTAGCTCTCTTTACCTCCTTCCAGAACATTTTCTTACATTCCCTCCACTTTGCACTCTAGACAATACATAATAAATTAGGTAGTTCCAGGTGAATATAAATATCACTCAGGCTTCTCCCTTCCTTTCTTATATACATTTATATAACGAGAAGAGCTCATACGGCATTTTTCACGGAGAAAAAAACCAGGGGAAATTAGCGAACGAGTGCAGGTTGGATGTTGCCAAGTGATAATTAGCCAATTCCAGGTGTATGGCACTATCAGTTACCTTATTTTTTATATATATATATATATATATATATATATATTATTTTGTATAAGAATAGGGCATGGGGCTCATTTTAATGGATGAAAACAGTGGAAAAATCCGGGGAAGATTTACTTAGCGCAGAGCAGCTGAGCAGACGACACGAGAGGGTAATGGCGGGGAGGTAGGGAGGGGAGTGTAGAATGGGGGAAAATGGTTAAACTGTCAACAATAGATGGGAGTACTGATGACAATAGCAGCTCTGACTATTGTTGGACATTGGCAATGCTGATAGATGATATAAGTCACCACCTGAAAGCCCGGGCGAATTCAAAACAACACAAAATCACAAAAGTGAAGTCTCGCGATATGATCCATTGCGCACGAGCGTCATGGAAGTGACCACCCGTGGTTAAGGGGTTAATGATGATGAAGTCATTGCATCAGTGTTTGATAAAGATACGTCAAATGATGCTGAGAGCGAGGAAGAGGAAGAACAGGAGCTGAAGGTGTCATGGAGAGATGCAGCGAAAGGCCTGTCAGTTTTTATTAAGTCTGCAGAACAGTGCATGTACATGAGCGCTCATAAGGTTATGTCTCTTCACTGCATTCAAAATGAGTTTTTGCTACAGGAAGGAAAGAGTTGTAAGTAGCGAAACATACGAGATTTTATGAGGGTAACCCCTTCAGTCTCTCAACCACTGCAACCGAACATAGTCTCTCTGCCATCAGCTGATTCAGTAGCAGAAGTTGCTGATGACGAGATTGATGTTGATATGTACTAAAGGTCCTACAGTAATGCATAACTTGTTTTAAGTGAAGATACAAGTGTCTAAGTAAGCGTACCATAGATGTAAGCAGTTATAAGTTTTACTAAAGGTGTATGAATAAAGTGCAATGTAACAATGAATAAAATGAACAGTAGTAAGTGAAGTTATTTACCTGACGACCAACTCTCCACCAGTACTAGCACACTACGATCAACACACTTCACCTTGTCTTTGGGATGTAGGTAAGCAAAATTGAATTTTGTGAGTTTTTAAGTATTTATGGGTATCCCTTGAGTAATTATAAAGTACAGCTTCCTGTTTCCGGCACTTTCCCATATCCAGAACACCCTTGGTCCCATTGATGCTGGAAAAAGGAGGTTCTACTGTATATGTATATATATATTTGTGGTAGGTCAGGGTGCTCACCATCCACTCACTCAATGTAGTTCTGGTCTCAGGTACTTGCCCTTTCCTCTCCTCCATCCTTCTTTCCTTCCATCCTCTGCTGTATTTCCTTCCTTCATTCATTCCTCATCCTTCTGCCAAGGGTGACTTCACATTCCCTCTTCTGTCTTTCTTTCCGTCATTCTTTCGTCTTCCTTCTGCCTGTGGGTGACTCTACACTGAGTGACAGGCTAAATGGTTCCTTGTACGCCAGGAAACCATTTACTACGCTGGGTGGTAACCATATAACCAGGAACCAAAGGCCACAGGCCTGCATACTGTTCCTTCCAAGAAAAAGCAAAAACAATACAAAAGAGAGACAAATTCAAGATCCGTTCACTTCGAGATGCCTGGACACACTGCGTTTGAAAGACTGGAGATCACAGGAAGTAGGAAATACAGACAGAAGACAGTTCCAGAGTTGACCAGTTGCATAAATTAAGGACTGGGAGTAACGGTTAACTCTTGCATTAGAGAGTTGGACAGAAAAGAGATGAGAGTTTGTTGCTACACGGGTACTACGTGCCCGTCGTAGAGGTGGAGGGATGCAAGCAGACAGTTCAGAGGAACAGTGACCGTTGAAGTAGCGATAGAAGAGAGATAAAGATGCAACAGTACGGCGAAGAGACAAAGGTTGAAGGGAATCAGTAAGAGGAGGAGAGTTAATGAGATGAAAAGCCTCAGACTACACCCTATTGAGAAGAGCTGCATGTGGGAAGCCTCCCCACACATGAGAGTTGTACTCCATACACAGGTGAATGAAACCCGTGTACAAGGTCAACAACTGTGCAGGGGTAAAGAAAGTTCGGAATCGGCTTAGCACACCAAAACTCTTGGAAGCAGATTTCACAAGAGATGTAATATGTTCTTTCCAAGAAAAATCCCAAGAGAATGAAACCTGTAGCATGTTCAAGGATGATGCAGGACAGAACTGGACATTATTAAACATTAGTGGGTAATCCTGAGGAAGATTTTGTCGGATTGATAAGTGTAAGAACTGAGTTTTTGATACATTAAAAATAACAAGATTATTTTTACCCCAATCAGAGATACGAGCCAAGTCACACATTAGGTGTGCCATAGCCTCATCCCTTTTTTGTTGAAATAACTGCTGAGATGGACGTTGTGGAAACCGAATGGAAAGGTGAAGGGTGGAA
This sequence comes from Birgus latro, assembly GCA_018397915.1. NCBI lineage: Eukaryota > Metazoa > Arthropoda > Malacostraca > Decapoda > Coenobitidae > Birgus > Birgus latro. The sequence continues at coordinate 14,677 of JAGKTI010016624.1, forward strand.
TCATCAGCATATGAGTGGATAGGGTTAGATGTACAGCTCAGAAGGTCATTTATGAATAAAAAGAAGAGAGTTGGTGATAGGACAGAGCCCTGAGGAACACCACTGTTGATAAGTCTAAGAGAAGAAGGAGAAGAACGATGGCCATCTACAACAGCAGCTATAGAATGACCAGAAAGGAAGCTAGAGATGAAGGCACAGATAGAAGGATAGAAACCGTGGGAGGGCAGTTTGGAAATCAAAGATTTACGCCAGACTCGATCGAAAGCCTTTGAGATGTCAAATGCAATGGCAAAGCTTTTGTCAAAGTCCCGAAAGGAGGATGACCAGGAGTCTGAAAGGTAGGTGAGAAGATCGCCAGTGGAGCGTCCCTGACGGAACCCATACTGATGATCAGAAAGAAGGTTGTGACAGGAAAGATGCTTTAAAATTTTTCTGTTAAGAATTGACTCGAAAACTTTTGAGATACAGGATGTTAAAGCAATTGGACGATAGTTAGAGGGTTGGGAATGGTCACCCTTCTTTGGGACTGGCTGAATGAGAGCAAACTTCCAGCAAGAAGGCAAGGTACAAGTTGACAGACAAAGAAGAAAGAGTTTACCTAGGCAGGGTGTAAGCACAGAAACACAGTTTTTGAGGACAACAGGAGGGATTCCATCAGGCCCATATCCTTTGTTAGTATTGAGGCCAGTGGTGGCAGAAAATACATCAGCTGAAGAAATTTTAATGTCAGTCAAGAGGAAGTCAGAAGGGGCAAGTGATGGAGGAATAGCACTGGAATCGTCTAAGGTGGAATTGAAGGAGAAAGTCTGAGCGAAGAGCTCTGTTTTATCAGTAGAAGAAATAGCCACAGAGCCATCAGAGTAGAAAAGAGGAGGGAAGGATGATGAGGTACAGTTGTTAGAAAGGTTTTTGGCAAGGTGCCAGAAGGAGCGAGAAGAATTCGAGTTGGAGAGTTGAGAACATTTAGCACAGATGATATTATTTTTAGCAGAGCCGTGGCACAGTGGGTTAGAGCGCTCCGCTCTGGCCATAGGGTCGGAGGATCGAATCCACCCAAGGGTCATTGGTAGACATCAGGAAGGGCATCCGGTCATAAAATGCTACACGCTCCTATCCAAAAAGGCCAACGCATGCAAGCATGTTGCAGCCTTCAAAAAAACGAACAACAGAGCGAAGAACAGACTTAGCACGATTCCGGGCAGAAATATATAAAAGATGTGATTCAGGGGTGGGTTGGCTCCGGTACCTCTTATAGGCCCTCTCCTTGTTGCGGACAGCATTAGAACAAGCGTGATTAAACCAAGGCTTTCTTGCATTAGTCAGAGGATATGAGAAAGGAATGTATGCTTCCATGCCCGAGAGAATAACCTCCGTAATGCGCAAGGCACACTCAGATGGCTCCCGGCCATGGAAGCAATAATCATTCCAAGGAAAATCAAAGAAGTACTGCCTGAGGGCCTCCCAATCTGCAGCTCCAAAGTGCCACAGGCGGCGTTTCTTTGGAGGGTCCACAGGCCGTATTGGAGCGACAGGACAGGTTAAGGTAATAAGGTTATGATCGGAGGAGTCCAACGGAGAGAAAAGATTAACAGAGTAAGCAGAAGGATTAGTTGTTAGTAAAAGGTCAAGTATGTTGGAACTCTCTCCAAGGCGGTCAGGGATACGGGTAGGGTGCTGTACAAGCTGCTCTAGGTCATTAAGGATAGAAAAGATGTAGGCTTGTTCACCAGGTGGATCAGTGAAAGAAGAGGAGAGCCAAAGGTGGTGGCAAACACTGAAATCTCCTAGAATGGAGATTTCAGAGAAAGGAGAAATGGATAGAATGTGTTCCATCGTAGAAGTAAGATAGTCAAAGAATTTTTGATAGCCAGTAGAATTAGGAGATAAGCAAACATCACAGATATATTTAGTCAGAGAATGACATGACAGCCGAAGCCAGAGGGTAGAGAATTCAAAAGAATCAAGTTCAGGAACATGAGAGCAAAATAGATCGTTGTGTACATATAGGCAACAGCCACCTTTGGCTTTGAAATGAGAATAGAGAAAGTAGGAGGATACAGAAAAGGGTTTGCTGTTAGTTGCCTCAAACAGCTGAGTCTCAGAGAGAAAGAGAAGGTGAGGTTTAGAGGAGAAGAGGTGGTGTTCAACGGAGCGAAAGTTAGAGGAAAGGCCGCGAATGTTACAGAAATGAAGAAGGAGTGAGTCAGACAGAGGTTCCAGGCAGCTCTGTGAGTCGTAACCGGAAGAGGGGCGGATGGTGGGGGCATTTATGGTCCCCCCCCTGGGGACTCCGAGGCATGATTTATGTGCGCCATTTTCTTTTTTTTACAAATTTTGAAAAGGAAGTGTAGTGTGTAGTGTGCATGTAGTCTGGTGCTGATAGTTAGAGAAACTTGTACTGGAGAGCATGCTGGTCTACTCTCTGTGTTACTGAGACACTGAAAAAGTTCAGCAAAGGGGGATGGTCAGGAACAAGTCCTGAGGGCTGATGAAACAGGAGCTCCAGCTCTCCCTGTCATCAGCCTTCCATCCACCTTGGGAGTACTGCCCTGCTCGACTGGGCTACAGTCTACTCCTTCCTGGTGGTTTAGTGGGTAATTAAGGTGCTCCAGTCAGATTGAGCTGGTGAAGGTTTATATCCAAGGGATGGTTGGGGTTTACTGCTCAAGTAATGTCACTCAGGGATGAGTAAGGCTGGTCACTCTCATCTTTAATATAACGACCAATTTGCCTAGCCCAGGGCTCCTACACTTCTCATGGGGCAACGTAGGATTGGATGATGGATGAATATATATATAGCAGTAATCCCTCCATTATCCGACATAATAGAGCCAAAGGCATGTCCGGATATTTATCCTGAAGCTCCAGCACTGGTTTTTCATGACCCTAACCTAACCTAACCTAAATCAGAAAACTACCTTCCTACCTCCCTACTGGACATGTATAGCACTTATTTAGGTCCCTTTTCACATAAATAATGCACATATAGCATGAATTTATTGAGTTTTAACCAAAAAATGATGATTTAGAGGTGAGTGAGTCATAGGAGCTCAGAGCTTGCCAGCATAGTATAAGTAAGTATATGACATGGAAATCATCTTTTCTCACATTTCATGCACTAAATTATTGGATACAAAGCATCAAATACAGTAAATGATGTAAATTGCTACCAGAAAAATGGTTAGGTTATGTGAGGTTAGGTTAGGTTATGACCGGACATGAAATTCACTGCTTCCACCTTTTTCATAGCTGGTGCACTTAATAACCATGCATGAAAGAATTAAATTAAAAGCAGGAAATTATGATTAACACAATGTTAGGTTACGTTAGGTTAGGACCGGACATGAAATTCACTGCGTCCACCTTTTTTCTAGCTGTTTTACTTAAGAACAATGCATGGAAAGATTAAATTGCAAGCAGGAAATTATGATTAACATTTAGGGTAATTTTTTAACACATTAACAGCATGATGAAAACAGGTTAGGCATGAAAATCTTTATGGTAATCATAGGTTAGGTTAGGTTAGGTTAGGTTAGGACTGGACATGAAATTCACTGCTTCCACCTTTTTTCTAGCTGTTTTACTTAAGAGCCATGCATGGAAAAATTAAATTGCAAGCAGGAAATTATGATTAACATTTAGGGTAATTTTTTAACACATGTACAGCATGATGAAAACAGGTTAGGCATGAAAATCTTTATGGTAACCATAGGTTAGGTTAGGTTAGGTTAGGACCGGACATGAAATTAACTGCTTCCACCTTTTCTCTAGCTGTTTTACTTAAGAACCATGCATGGAAAAATTAAATTGCAAGCAGGAAATTATGATTAACATTTTTGGTAATTTTTTAACACATGTACAGCATTATGAAAACAGGTTAGGCATGAAAATCTTTATGGTAACCATAGGTTAGGTTAGGTTAGGTTAGGACCAGACATGAAATTAACTGCTTCAACCTTTTCTCTAGGTGTTTTACTTAAGAACCATGCATGGAAAAATTAAATTGCAAGCAGGAAATTATGATTTAACATTTTTGGTAAATTTTTTAACTCATTTACAGCATGATGAAAACAGGTTAGGTATGAAGTTAGGGTACTTACGACACTATCATCTCAGACTCTGACAGGAAGACCTTGCACCTGACAAACCTTTCCACTTGAGAATCACTACCACTTATCACCAACACTTTCCACAACGTTTTTTCTTTATAACTGGAATCACATCACTTCACTGTACTGTACATAACAGTAAATTCCCGTGTGGTCTAGTGACGATCATCACACACATGATGAAAAAGGTGAGGAGCAGTATCAAGCACTGTAGGAGGTAGGGTATCACCACAAAAGCAATAACTTTGGCCGCCATTGTCGGAGGTGTTCAGGAGGCAGTAATGACGACCGACAGACAGGCGCCACGAGCGTAAACATAGCCGATCGGCGCGGGCGGGAAATTCAAACTGATGCGGTCCCAAAAAATCGATTTTTTTTCGATTTTTTCGAATTTTTTGGCATTTTGGGGTTGGGCAGCCCACAATATCCGAAAAGTGAGTATGTCCGAGTATTGGACGTCCGAATAATGGAGGGATTACTTATATATA
>JAGKTI010016625.1:0-19273 GCA_018397915.1 Birgus latro
CCCCCCCATTTTAACCTCCTAGAAACCATTAATATGGTTCACATTATTATAAAAGAATATTATTAAAGTTAAATGGGGGCAGGGAGTGTCCTGAATGGCTAGGTAGTTCAAAAGTGGGAATGCTAAAGCAGGATTCGCTGGGAGGTAGATGACACCCAATGGCAAGGAAACGCTCCTATCATTCATCACCGCCCCGCCTGGTTCAAATAACTGTGTTACCTTCATCGATGGCCGCGTTAGAAGTGATACTGCTTCCGGAAAATTGTGCCAATAGACCATTTTCGTGTTAGCAAAAACCATGTTAGACGAGGATAGACTACAATTACATATTTCTACATCAACACGTACAAATTAGTTTCTGCAAGAAGCACCACATACCACAGTACACTGCACCACCAGTGCCTGTCTTACACAACCTATTCTGAGTTACATTTTTCTGTATTTGTCAAATACTGATATCTTCCTACATTCTCATGGTTCAGTCAATATAACGAGAGATTTTCAAAATTTTCCAGCCCATTACATTGCATATCTATCTTCCATGTAATTTTTAGACAAAGTGGTAGGTGGTGGCGACCATCATCCGCTCACTTGATGTAGTGCTGCCTACTTCCTCCTTAGCCTTTATCATTCTTTTTCTGTGCCTGCCCTCCTTTCTTCCTATTTCTCCTATATTTCCTGTCACTTCTTACTGCTTTTCTTTCCTTTACAGGTGGCATTACATTGAGTGACAAGCCAAATGGTTTCCTGTAAGCCAAGAAACCATTGACAACGCTGGGTGGTAACCATATAACCAAACCATACGTGCTCCCTACGTGTCAACAAGTGGGTTGGTGGAGGGTTAGTGCCCCTCCCCGTAAAAAAAAATAACTCAAAGTCAAATGGCCACCCCTTACGGGATTATGGTGTCTGGCAATAGATAGATAGATAGCATAAAATAAGGAGACTCAGTCTATCTATCTCTTGCTTTCTTATTAACAGCAGCAACTACTGTATTAACATTTCAAATCTCTTAATTTTGTTGGATTCCCTCCACACCATGCTCACTGTATGTCCTTCAACACATATCCAAACCAATTCAATCTAACGTCTCATCCTTTCTCATTGGTAGCAGTAACTACAAATGCCTATCATCCCTCCCCCCCCTACACTATGTCTACCTTATCTCCATCATACATACAAATCAACACGGCCTAACTTCTCTTCCTTTCTCGCTGATAGCAGCAACTAACTTTTTAAATACCCTTATTTTGCTTCTTCACACCATGCCTACTGTATGTTCCTCAACACAAGCCCAAACCAACTCAACCTAACTTCTCTTCCTTCATCAGTGATAACTCAGGGTTTTAAGTACTGCATCATATTGTGTGATTCTCATCACACCATGCTTGTTGTATCACCTACATCACATCTTCAAACCATCACAATAAAAAAAAACCTACATCACAATTAGGTGAAAGTCAGAAGTGTGAGATTTCAGGAGCAGTTCATTACAACAAAGACGAGACTCTGTTAAGTCGAAATCACAAGCTGCTGAGATACCGGTTTGCAATACGTAGCACTTGGAAGTTTTGCAAATTGAAGACAGACAAAAAAACACAGCAGAGAAAAGATGTAAAAGAGAGAGAGAAAATTAAAAAATAAAATAAAATAAAATAACAATTTTTCTTACATGTTTTCAGCAAAAAGATAACTGATGAATGTTAAGTTTTTGGAAGTTTGTTTACCACTATGTTTTACTGTGGACGAGGACATGTTCAATCATCACACCATCCTATAAACAAACAACACCGACACCAGCAGCGTGGAGAACTCTAAACAGTACGAGAGAGCAACGCACACATGATCGTCACAACTACAAAGTTGCACTTTTCCAATTGCAAGGTAATGCAACGTTAAAACTTTCAATTCTGGCGTAAGAGCCTTCTTTCTTGCCATTGTTAGGGACTCTCACACCAAATCTGTTACAAAAATTATGCCTGCACGATCCATGCAGTATCTCTTTCCCAATTCTGCATTACCTACCTTATTAACCACGTCTTTCCTGTCAAGAAAATGCCTTGGCCAACGGTGGCAAATTTGATTTGGTGTGCCAGTCATGTTTACTATTACTATCGAGTCATTAGCTACTATACCACAGGTGTCTTCAGCTATGATTCACATTAGGCTGAACATAAGATACTGTGACTCACTCCTGTGAATTCAGGACAGACTTATGCCTTATGATGCAGTTTTAATGTTTTATAAGTGCATAGGTCAGGACCTGACTTTTTTTTAGTTGCTGTATTCATAAAAAACTTAGCCTAGAGCCTAATAATATGAAAAAGCTAATGACAAAACAACCCAGGACTATCCAACACTATGGATGGAAGGTGGCCCTAATTCCTAAAGGAATTACCATTCAACTGACTAAAACACATTTGCCTCAAAAGGCACTTTTAATTTGTTTTAATCATTGAAATGAGACGGTGATAACATTTAAGTATGGCATCTATTCCAGTTATATTCATACACAACGCTGCACCTTTATTACACTCTTATCCCTATCTTCTGATACTTGAGAGAGGCACCTCTGCGCAATGGCACCGATATAACCGAGCTGGCTGTGTTGTCCATTATTCAAATGTCTCTAAACTCCATCACTCTTATATATAAGCATACCTAACTCCCTCTCCTCTCCGGAGGCTGACAGACTGCAGAAAGGCAACTTTAGCCTGCAGACCACCTGCTGGGTTGCACCAACTACAAATACCTCCATCCATACCTCCTAACCAATATTTTGTTTCTCCAACCCATTTTTTTGTTCGTCAAACCTATAAAATCCACTGCCAGTCATTAATTTCAAACCAGTTTGCCCACGAATCTGTCATCCATGCCTTTCCATATGTCTTCATCAATTCNACCATGGGGTTAGAGCCAAACCTTTCCAAAGTACTCAGATCAACCCGTTCCACTCTAGTGAACAGGCGAGAAACCACTCCTACCTGCCGATCCCCAACCCAGAAAAAATTCTCCTACAGCAGCACCCCCAACCCGACAGGCGATCTCTTATAAATTGGCACCTAATTTTAACTGGCGTGAGACTACTATACTTGCCCTGGAGAAGGACACTCATGCAGTAGCACAGAGGGATCCACTGCCTAAAACCTCCTTCCATCCACCCACAAAGGAGACTGGTGACCTGCAGGAAAAGGCAATTTTAGCCAGCAGTTCAATGGGTCCATGTTTATATAATCCAGGGACACAACAGTCCTCATTTCTCCTCAAGCCTTCTCGAGTCCATTCTTAATTAATCTCTGTAAGCCACACTCAATTTTTCTTGTGACCATTCTTAATTCATGTGTTTGCCTCGTTAAAAATCCCTCTTTTCTCCTCATGTCCATTCTCAATTAATGTGTTTGTCTCGTAACAATCCTTCTCATTTCTCAATACTTATCTCCACTCAGTTAATCTCTGCCTGCCACACAAACAATCCTTCTCATTTCTCAATACTTCTCATTTAGTTAATTCCAGCCTACCACACCAACAATAATTCCCATTTCTTCTCGTTTCGGTTATCAATTAATTCGTCTACCACACTAACAACCCTTATCACGTCTCCTCAATCCTTTTCATGTCTGTTCCCAGTTAATTCCAGCCTGCCACACCAACATCCTCATTTCTCAATACTTCTCATCTCAATTCTCAACCTGTTTGCCACACCAACAACCATCATTTCTCCTAGATCCTTCTCGTGTCCGTTGTCCATTAATCCTTCTGCCACACTTTGACCTACTTTCACACGGTGGCACCAGGTAAACTACTCAGTAACACAACCACCCATGAATTCCTCCTATCCCTTGAGAGGAGGATGGTGGACTGCTGGAGAAGAGCAACTTCAACTACAGTCAACCAAATCTGCATTCAAGATCCTGATGCCACAACATTCTCACCTACCTTCTCTTCAAACCTCTTCATTTCTGTTCACTAAAAATCCTTCTCTCCTCCCTTTGCCAACTTTCCTCCACCTTCTGTGATGGTAACCCATTTCATGATTAGTTGCTGAATCATGATTTCCTCATACAATTTATATAAAAGTACTCCTTTTACAGTACATGATCACCACTTGCTCACATAACTGAACACATGAATTTCCTCCTATCCCTTATGGGGAGGATGGTGGACTGCCAGAAAAGAGCAACTTCAACTGCAGTCAACCAGGTTGCCATTCAAGATCATGATGCCACATTCTCATTTAGTCTTTCCTGTCCATTCTCATTTAGTCTCTCCTGTCTTTCTCATTTATGTTCACAAATTCGTCTCTCATTTTCTCTCTGCCAACTTTCCCCCACCTTCTGTGGTGTTAACTTTCATTTTTGGTATTTGCTAAACCATAAAAAATTACTATAGTCTCCACTCCCTCATGACTGCTAGTACCATCTTTTGATGTACCATCTCTAATTTCACTATCACTATGACTCCTACATTCAATTATTCATTTAACCAAATGGTTTTCAGAAACATTTTACAATACTGTATATGATTTCCAAATTCTCACGTGAATTTCTCGACACACAATCTTTGATGTTCCATTTACTATCATTACAGCTACACTGTATTATAATCAATTAATCAGCAAACAAATGTTTTTCAAGAACACAATAAAACAAGGTTACCTGTAACCGGGTATATTCATTGCCCAGTTTTACTCCCCTCTTAACCCTTAAAATAAATTAAAGATTGAAGACTGCTGCAGAACGGGCACTTCAGCCAACGGTTTAATAGATGCATATTCATGTAAGGCAGTGTCCACAATCCTTTATTTAAAATTTCCGATCCTCAAATATTTTCCCAAACCACTGCTTCTGTCATTTCTGTTCTTACTGACCCCAACATACTCTGTCTTCTGCCAAAACTTCCATCATCCTGGAGGACACTTTCGTGCAGTGACACAAACAGATTCACTGCCTCTAACTTCCTTCCATCCCCCACCAAAGGGGGCTGGTGAACTGCAGAGGTTACTTTCATCCTGCATTTCAGTGGGTTCATACTCAAATAAGCCAGGGGCCACATCAACAATCTTATTTCTCCTTAATCCTTGTGTCCTCATTTAATTCCTGTCTGCCTACCCTTCTCGTACCCCCACTGAATTCCTGTCTGCCAACACTTCTCGTATCCTCATTTAATTCCTGTCTACCCATCCTTCTCACTTAATTCCAGTCTGCCAGTCCTCATTTATATTCTGTCTACCAATCCTTCTTATGTTCTTATTTAATTTGCCTGCTAATCCTTCTCATTTAAATCCTGTCTGCCAATCTTTCCTGTCATTTCATTTCTGTCCCAAACCAATAGTTCTTTTTGAGTCATTACTCAGTTAAGTGCCACAAACAATCCTTACTTCTCCTCATTTCCCCTCTCCAATCTCACTTGATCCATCTGCCAAGTCAACAATCCTTCTCATTTCTCCTCATCCCTTCTTGAGTCTGCTCTCCAATAATCTGTCTGCCACACCTTAACATGGTGGCAATTACCATCAGGCATCAAAACACCCATCCATGAATTCCCTCCAATCCCATGAGAGGAGAATGGTGGACTGCTGGAGAAGAGCAACTTCAACTGCAGTCAACCAGATTTGCATTCAAGATCCTGGAGCCACAACATTCTCATCTACCTTCTGATCTCTTCACTACAAATTATTATCTCCTCTAATTTGATAGCACCAAGTCAATTTACAGTAAATTCCCTTTCTAATGATATATAGGTTATGGTAATTAATGTTAGTTTTCACAGAGAAAAGCTGAAGTTCTCACTGTCATGCTGGCAAATATCAATGCTGGTAATACCGATATTATTCATCAAAAAACCTATTTATTAAGCATATCTGTCTGATGTACTCATCACTGTAAAAACAAATAGTTGGAAGAGGATAAACAGGATAGTGTATGTGAAACAAGGCCAGATAGGAGATGGAAAACATGCAAAAAAAATATATATAGTTTCATATGACTCGAATTCGAATCATCAGAATCTAGGGTTGGCTATATGATGACTTGAAAACGTGTCGTCGGAATCTTAAAGGGTTAATCACCTCACAGGAGGGAGCATACGTGCTGTAGGATGCAAGGAATGCAGCTTCAGTGTGGGCACAAGACCTGCTAGGGCAAACCTGTACTTCACTGATCAGCGTCTGTATCTGCTGCTGCAGACATGCAAAGTGCTATGTGTCACACAACTTCCCCAATGTGACTGCAACTGTAGGGGCTGTTGAACAGGTGGAAGAGCCCCCGATCCCTGCCCAACCTGATGCTCCCTCATACACCCTGATGGAAGAAAATGCAAACCTATTGGAAAAGTGGTTCCTGGAACACTTCGGGTGTATTACTCATAATGAACCATGCCCTCCTGCCAGAGATGGAGGGGCCAGCCCACCATATCCACCTGCACACCTGTTCAAAAGCCTATGTGGTGCACACACGAATGTCTGTCCCCAATCATTCCTAAGACAAAGTTCGCCAGCAATTGGAAGAGGACATAAGGAAGGGTATCATCAAGCCTGTAATGGCTGGTAAACCCAGAGTGGTGTTCTTGTATGGTGGTGGTCCCGAAGAAGGATGGCCAGCCTCGTAGAACAGTGGACTATCAGCAACTCAAAAGCAAGCCAACGGGAGACCCACCACACTCGTCCCTCATTCAACACATCACCAGCGTGCCGAAGCACATGTCAAAACAGTAGTGGATGCTTATTCAGGGTACCATCAGATTCCCCTGGAACAAGATCAAGAAGCTAACCACCTTCATCACCCCATGGGGCCGCTTCCACTACTAGCGCACACCCATGGGCCACTGTGCAGGGCAGGACGCTTTTACCAGGCACTTCGATGATGCAACAGCAGAGATCCCCAGGAAACTGAAATGTACCAATGACATACTCCTGCACCACCGCAGCATCACTGATGCTTTCTGGCACACATACCAGTTCCTGCAAACGAGTGAGGAAAATGGGATCATGCTCCGCCCAGACAAATTCCGTTTCTGCAGGAAAAGCATGAGCTTTGCAGGTTATCAGCTCGGCTGGGAGGAGTATCAGCCTCGCCAGGACTTGCTAAGCAGGATAACCAATTTCCAAATGCTGCCACACCCCTCCATCACAGATATCCAATCGTGGTTCCAGCTGGTGAACCAGGTGGCACCATTCTTCGCCATTGCACCATTCAAGGAGCCCTTCAGAGAAATACTGAAATAACCTTCAGGGAAAGTGGTGTACTGGGACGGCCAACTCCAGTCCATCTTCAACAAAGGAGGCTACAGGCAAGCCAAGCCCGCAGCAGTGTTCACCGACTTCAGCAGGCTCAGCATCGGTTTCATGATCATGCAGCAGTATTGTTTGTCAAATTTACAGTGTGGATGAGACTGGGGTTATGTGGCAGTCCTTGCCTAATAACACCCAGGCAAGAAAGGACGAGCATACGGTACCAGGTAGAAAGATGAATAAAGAGAGGTTATCAGTGATGTGTGGTGGCAATGCGTCAGGTACACGGGCTCAAATTGCCAATTGTAGAGAAGTCTGTGAAACCCAGGGCACTTAAGGATTGTATGAACAAGCTTCCTGTACATTATTACAGTTCTAGCAAAGTGCAGTTCACCAGCTGGATTTGTGAAGAGTGGTTCCATCATCACCTGGTGCCTGAAGTAAGGAACCACCAGGAAAAGGTGCTGAAAATTCCATCTGCCCCCACCCACCTTACCCAGGATGTTTTGCAGAGTGCTCACAGAAAGATAAAATGCATGTTTTTACCCCCAAACACCACATCATTGATCCAACCAATGGATCAAGGCGTAATCAGTTCACTGAAGCGGAGGTACCAGAGAAAATATCTTGACAAAGTGCTGGTTGTGTTGGAGACTGAGGATGACAGGGTAGATGATACAGGAGGGATGAGAACCCTGGAGAATATTAAATCATACAATATCCGCTCTGCCATCCATAACTTGGCTGAGGCGTGGGGCAACGTTAAGCATTCCACCCTTACCAATGCATGGAAAAAAACTCCTCAGGGACGAAGATCATGACTGATTTTGAGGGGTTCGAGGCATCAGACTTCCATGCACTTCTCCATAGTACTGGGGAAAATGAAGTTATGCTAGATGTCATTCATGAGTGGATAGAAGAAAATGAAGCTGCAGAGAGGCATGAAATACTGTCCAAGGAACAGAGAGCGGCAACAGTGACTGGGGAGCGGAGCAGCGACAGTGAGGAGAGTGACGTGGAGCCGCAAACAACCGTTAAGATGTCTGTGGTCAGGGAATGCGCAGATACACTTCAGTTTGTGACAAACAGCAACAACAAGGACATTCAGGAACATTATGACCAACTCTAGCTTCTCCATGCAAAAAATACTGTAATGCAGCACCACGCTGGTCGCCAGTCTAAGACTGATAATTTTTTTTAAAAAACCACGCACTGCCAAGTCATCTTCTGAACCAGGCCTTAGTGGTATGAGCCAGTCTACCACTGCCAAGCCGCCGCCACCTGAACCAAGCAGCTCACCTGCAGCTCAACACGACTCCTGTGGTGCTACAGATTCACCTAGGGATGTTGTGTCTAACATCGATAGTTTAAGCTATTCAGGGAACCACTATACAATCACGGCAAACACCTACATCCTCTCCACAATACAATACATATACAGTACAGTGTTAAATATACTGGTACTGTATTTATTTTTCCTTTTATATAGTCATATGTTGTAAACCATGTTTTGTATGTAACGTGTTATGATCACTGCATACACCTGCATCCTCTCTACAATAAAATACAGTAAGTACATACAGAACAGTATGTTAAATATAACTATTTTTCTTTTTATATAGTCATAAGTTGTAAACCATGTTTTGTATGTAACGTATGTTATGATCATAGCGTACACCTGCATCTTCTCTACAATAAAATACAGTAAGTACATGCACAACAGCATGTTAAATTTATTTTTACTTTTATAGTCATGTTGTAAACCATATTTTGTACGTAACTTACGTTGGTACATGTAATACTGAGTGCTGGACAAAGTGTGGTAAAAGTCCAGGGCAAGTACTGAATATTGGCGATTGCCGGACCGAGTATGGTCAACTTAAGAGGCAGTGGCCCCCAGAACAGATTTCCCCCCTTTTAGTCCAGCAAATCAAGGGTCGAGTGTACTTGTGTAAACGAAAGCCTTCTGTGATGCTAAAATTGCTCTCCTATTTACAGACTTGGGTTTGAGAACTGGTTTTTGTAACTGTTTACATGGAAAATCTCTGCTGTAATTGACAAAATATTTACAAATTACTGAACCTTTTATAAACACTGATATAAACTGAAAACCCATCCTTGTATTGTATCTACAAAATTTAATACCAGGACGGGGGGAAAACTGTATAAAATAAAAATAAAAACTTTGCATCGTTCATAAATGTGGGAGCAACTGTACATCATTGAAATACCGTAATCATTCACCCTTAATGGCCTGCAGTCCATCACTTACCGTTGAAGCAAAGGCGAGCAAATCTCACCAGCTTTGGAGACTCTAGCACATTTTCATTAGCAATTACATTTTTCTAATAGCCTTTTCTTGCATGCCCTTTATAGCTTTTTAATAACCAAGTTGAAAATATTGTAAAATATGAGCATTAACATACAAGAACCTGGTACGCAAGATTATTTACTGTAACGTAAAATTCATAAACCAGTATGGAAGAAATGCTAGGGGGTCTTGTTAGCTGATGAGAAGGCAGGCCATGAGAATCCGAAGAACCGTCCTGTTCCACGATGATGCACGTGTAGACCTGTTTTCACAACATATTCAGAAGGGTTGTCTAACATGTGCAACCCCAAAATCACAAGTACCCCACCCTAAACTCCCCTTAAGACTACAGTAATTTCCCACTTAACACTGCAGATGTGTTCCTTTAGAGTGAAATTCATGGTAGGAAATGCCTGTTCCCTAAGTCTGACATACATAAATAGGGGTAAAATAAAACACAACACATTTTTATTAAAGACTTCACATAAACCTCAATTTATTATACAGCAGTAAACTCCACAATCCTAATAAAAAAACCATTAACCTCTGACTGTCCCAGCATGGCTCATAAAAAATTATTAGACTGCAAAAACAGTAACACTTACCTTTATATTAATAATACACAGGCCTACCATCAGGAAACAGGCATATTTGTTAGACAACCCTGTTATACATTAACATAACATTAGCAAAAGAAATCTGCACTGTCACATGGTGGTTCTTTTATCAATATTTCAGCCACATTTCTATTAAGTGCAGAATCCTTTTTGCTGTAAGTTAATATTTATATCAATATTCATGCACAAAATTTGACCCGTAAACTGCAGTTTAAGGTTTAGTCCTATGTGATACATCAGAGGCATACATTGGTCAGTCCTGGCACTGAAGGTGATGGTAACCAGCCCTGCTTGCCCTCAAGTGGCATTCTAAGAGCTATACCCCATTCACTGCTCAGATTTAAACCATTAAGGAGTACCATGGTGAGAGAAATGAAAATAATTGAGATGTTTGAGCTTGAAATTTTAGTGGATTACCTTCTTTGAGCTTTACTCGCTCTAGGTCAGTTGTAAAATGAATCTTTCCTGTTCAAGAATAATTTAGCTCTGTATAATAAGTCACAGAAATATTACTATAACTTTCAATTCATTCTGAATCATAATAAGCAAAGAAAATCTCTGAAGATTGAGGCACTAAAAAATATGCAGTAACTGATATGAATTGTTAGCCCCTTTTTACCTTCATTATGAGGTATGGCACTGCAGTATATGAGTCAATAGGCCACATTCTAAGTAGCATTACAGTATATTACTTTCTCCTTTGCATACTATCATTTAGTTTGCATTAATAACATGAGAGCAAAAGATGTAATGTCTAGGATAAACTGCTAAGGCTTAACTTTCTTGCCTTTTATTTGTATCCTAATATAACAAACTGTAGAAAACAAATAGCCAAGGAAAAGATGTTTGGGAACCTCAAAAGCCACTTTGAATATGACCCAGTAAATCAAAAGTACAACACTCACCACTGGCGACACGAACTCACACACCAGGACGGAGATGGGGCAGCTTGATGGCGGACGAAGAGTGGCCTATGAAGATGTTCATCCACGTCTTTCCCCTCCAGGAGGAAGAGATCTGGAAAACCGAAAATAATTAGGTAAAGCCATTATAAGAGCATCACTTTGCCTACACCTTACTCAACATGGGTATCTCACAACTGATCACAAATAGAGAAAAATGAATACAAGAAGCATGTTCTGTGAAATAAGCCATACATTACACTCACCACTCAAGCGAGGACATCTTTCCCTTTTAATCCTTCTATCCCCATACCATTTTATTTTCCTTAAGGCACTCTGGAGAATAAGATACATTATTCTGACATTCCTGTACATGGGAGGAGGGATGTCTATCAAAACAGTCAAGTAGCAATACAGAACTACACAAATGGTCATCATAGTAAATGGATTTGACTAGGAAGAAGACTCATTATCACCCATCTTTAACGTTTCTCCCTATGGCTGCTGTGATATGGGTGAAGGTAGGTTTGAAGTGCTGTACAGGGCCCCTGGTGCTGAGCTGGGTGTGCGAGGGATGGGCATTTCTTCCAGTCAGTTTCTTTCTTACACCTCTCCTGCCAGACCTGCGAAATTATTAGTATTAGAGCTTCTTACAAGAGAAAATAGTAGTGACAGTAGGAAAGATGGTAGTGGTGAGAGAGAGAGAAAGACTGAGATTAACCAACATACTATTTCAAGGCCTATATACTCACCATTTTCATACATACTGCACCTCTTTGTTACCATCTTTCCAATATCTTCAGGGGTATTGCTATGTTCAACCGGCATCTCGTACTCCACCACGTAATCTGAAAGGCAAAAAGGAGTCGTAGGAAATTACTAGAAACGAGTAAGGAGGAAAGGTTAAGTAATATAGTATACTGATTTGTTAATATAATCGTCTTTACTATTTCTCTGCCTCTCTCGCAAGCATGGTATACTGGTCTTAGTTACATATACTTGTCTTTCCCACCTCAAAATCAGTACAGACTTCTTTACTCCTTCAGTACCGGTAAAATGGTGAAAATTCTAAGTACAGGTAATCTGTAAAATTCAAATTAAGTACCGGGAAATCTTAATATTTAAAATAAGTACCGGTAACTGGGTGAAAATTCAAATTACGTACCAGTAACTCGGTGAAAATTCAAATTACGTAACGGTAACGATGAAAATTCATATTAAGTACCGGTGACTCGGTGAAAATTCAAATAAAGTACCAGTGACTCGGTGAAAATTCAAATTAAATACCGGTAACTTGGTGAAAATTCAAATTAAGTACCGGTGACTCGGTGAAAATTCAAATAAAGAACCGGTAACACTGAAAATTCAAATAAAGTAACAGTAACTCGGTGAAAATTCAAATAAAGTACCAGTAACTAGGTGAAAATTCAAATAAAGTACCAGTAACTCGGTGAAAATTCAAATTAAATACCGGTAACTCGGTGGAAATTCAAGTTAAATACCGGTAACTTGGTGAAAATTCAAATTAAGTACCGGTAACTTGGTGAAAATTCAAATTAAGTACCGGTAACTTGGTGAAAATTCAAATTACGAACCGGTAACTCGGCGAAAATTCAAATCCAGTACGTACCGGTCAGTGAAATTCGACTTCAGTACCGATAAATGGCTTAACTCAGATTAAAAGCCAATAAAAATCCCACTTGAATACCGGTAAAGTAGTAAAAATTCAAATTCAGGGTGACTCAAGTATCAGTAAACCGGTGATATTCAAATCCAGTAACGGTCGGTAAAAATTGAAGTTCAGTTGTAAATCTTAAAACTCCAATAAGTACTTGTAATGTTAAAACCGAAATTCAATACCGGTAAATTTCCAAAAATTCAAAAAAATAACGGTCAAATTCAAATTCAATCCCGGCCGGTAAATCACTAAATCATTGAAAATTCAAATACACTGCCTATAAATCACTAATAATTCAAATACACTATCTGTAAATCACTAATAATTCAAATACACTGCCTATAAATCACTGGAAATTCAAATCCATTACCGGTAAATCACTAATAATTCAAATCCATTACCGGTAAATCACTACCGGTAATCCGTTGGCATCAATCCTTCCTAATCAAATCTTTAATCGCCGTTTGGTCTTAAAATTTCTCTAATCAAACACAGTTATATTTAAAAACTAATAATTAAAGTGAAATAGCAGGGAGATATTGCCCCACGAGTGCCGGGGATCATCTGGCAAAATTATCTTATCTCCCACATTTACCCTATTTTATACCTCTATATTTACTAAAAGGTCTCCTAATTATCTCTAATCAATGTTTTAATATTAAACTCAGAACAATAAATAAAACTTACCGCGATAGACTGGAGACACAGGAAGGGCGGGGTCCGGAACGTCCTCCTCCTTCGAGAGCCCAACTCAAAATGGCCGAGTGACGCGGTGCTCCGGATATATATACTCCCGCCAAAACTCCCGCCGTCGCTAAAATCCCGCCAAAACCTATTCTAGCCATATTTAAGCACCAAAATCAAGTTCTTTCTGGCTAAATGATACTACTTTGAGGTTAGAACATATATTCGTGCTACAGTTTAATGAGGCTTCTCTAAATTAAGTAATTATTCCACTTACCGATTCAAATTTCAAACTCCTCGCCTTCAACGTCCTTCCCGTTTGAATTTGAATCCTCCAAGATAAATGTCACGCCTTCAGACCTTGAAAATGCCCCTTGAAATGCCCCACAAGCCTTGAAATGCCCCGCTAACTCTGAAGAGGCCCCTTAAATTGCCCCATGACCCTTCATAATGCCCGACGAACCTTGGAATGCCCCACTACTCTTGAAATTGCCCCACGACTCTTAGCAACGCCTCAGGACCTTTGGAAATGCCATACGACTTTTGAAAATGCCCCACTACTTTTAAAAATGCCCCACTGCCCTTGGAATTGCCGGAGCCTTTCAAAAATGCCCTAAGATCCGACAAAAAATGCCAGTGCACCAAACCCGCAAATTACGCTTCGATTTCCACCTCATTTTAATATCAAATTCAAATTTTTTAAAACGCATTTCCACCGATTTTCAAATATTCAAATTTTTTTATAGTCTAATTCTAGGTTTCTATATCACTTTTTTTTCATTTTCTCACAAGCTTCCACTTTCCTTTTCACTATAATTGATTCTATGCTTTAAAATAACCTGCTAATATAATTTTGTTTTCAGTATTATAGATTCTGAAATTCAATATCTTCCCCTGGTAACAGTTCACTCAAAAATATAAAATCATTCAATTAAAAGCCGCCATTACTTACATTAATAAATATAAAAGCCAATCAATTAAAAGCCGCCATATTACGTACATTAATAAATATACAGTAAAAGCCATTCAATTAAAAGCCGCCATTACGTACATTAATAAATATAAAAGCCATTCAATTAAAAGCAGCCATTACGTACATTAACTTACCTTTCTCTATCCACGAAGCCTTTTCCACTTGCTTTCCTTCCCATCCTTTGCAGAATTAGTCGTTCAGCCTCAGTTAATTCGCCCTCTGCCCTAGTCGTCGCTGTGTAGGGGAAAAATACGAAATAAAAATACGATGGGAATGTCCTCAGCATGGCACCATGCGTTCACCGCCGACCCTCCCCTTTTTCCACAATAATTCATCCTTATTCACACTCCCTCGTATGCTTTTCCTTTATTATACACACTTTTATATCACATTCCGACCGCTAAACACGACTGGTGGCCGTAACTTACCTTATAAACAGAAGCAAAGGGTGGCCATCCTCCCCTCCCACGTACCGCCTAGAAAGTGACGACTCTTGTTTTGGCGCGAGTTCTTGGCGCCAAGGGACATAAATGAAAAAATAAATGGCCTTTTCCGCCTCTGATTCACATAGTTAATGATGGCAACTGCGAAAAAGCAAGAAAATTCACACTGAAATGGTCTAAAAAGGCTTAGAACTTTCTTTGGAAGTTAGATTCTAATGGCGGGAAATTTGAACTCTTACCGCCAAGGGGACAACCAATAATGTGCCCTATTGTGATGGTGCTGGAGAGGTTTTTCACATGGCGGCACCGATATAAATGGACACTGGACTTACCTGCTTAAATAACGTCTCCAAACTGCTTTCCTATCCCCAAAAAGAAGAGTGAAGTGTAGGGCCGCTCCAGGCTGTAGTCCACGGGTTCACACACATCAAGCAAGGTTTTCAACTACTAATGTTACTACTATGACTGCTACTACTACTACTATGACTACTACTATTGCTACTACTTGTCTTTTTGTTATTTCAGATAACTACTTTTATTCAATGTGTTTTTATTGCAATTATTCTATTATCCGCCAGGAGCAACAACCTTTACTGTAATGCAGATACGAGTATATAAACTGAAAAAAAAATGTACACAGCATACGAATGATATAATACGCTTCAGAGGTCATAAATAAGCCCATGAAATTTAAAAGTACTTGCTGCATTCTTGTATCTGTACTATGAATTTATGCGCATTATGCTTAGATGCTATATTTGAACTGTAATTTATATGTAATATATATTTATTACCCTGTATTACGAGATGAAGGTGATTCATTGATTGACAACTACGGCTCCTACTACTGTTGCTACTACTACTACAGGTACTATTGCTACAACTGCTACTACTACTACTACTACTATACTACTACTAGTTAGAACGCTCTGACTGAAAGGTGGGAGGTTGGAGTCCACCCAAGGGTCATTGGTAGACATCAGGAGGGGCATCAAAGTGCTACACGCTCCAAAACCAAAGTCCTCTACCCACACCAGGGGACAGGGCGACGAGTAGGCGGTACGATGAGATGTCTGTGGCCGCTCCTTACCCCAGTGTTTCTCAGATTTCTTCACCTCATTCCCTACTTGTGGGGGTCTTAACATCCCCTTGGCCCCCCTTCAGTTGCCTCTCACGCCCCTCGAATAAAGGGCACACAGCGTAACACTCAAAAAAAAAAAAATAACATGATCCTCTTCTGTAGGACTGACGCAAGCCTTGTCGATAAGAAAGACATGTTAGAATATACAAACGAACATTAACGAATAGGTTGTGTAGTGAGTACGGATGGAGGTTTGGAGGGTGAAGTGCTTGAACGGGTACAAGGAAGTAAGGTTGCTGGTTCACTGAAAGCTGTGATAGGGAACAGGGAAGTGAGCACGGAAGAAAAAAAATCGCTGCATGACAGTATTGTGATACCAGCCCTATCGTATGGAAGTGAAGCTTGGACCTTGTTGGAAGGACACAAGTCAAGAGTGAGAGCAGTGGAAATGAGAGGAGCATGTGCAATTACATGGGAAAAGAGATTGACAAATGAAGTTAAGGTGTGTTCTGGTGTGAATGTGGATGTGAAGGTACATGGAGAGACAGACTGACAAATGAGGAAGTGAACGAGCGTTGTGACGTGGATGTGGATGTGGATTTACATTTTTCTTTTTCCTTTTTTTTACGTGTCCGACTCTGGACATAGGCTTCAGGGCCTATTCCAAAGTCCCAGTAGTCCTCCCTGGGACCCAGTAGTCCTCCTACATCTTCACACGTCACCGCTTCGGCGCTAACACCCACCATCCATATTGAATATATGCTAGGACTGTCTCATACAGGAATGGTGTACTGGTATTAGTGAAGAGACAGACTGACAAATGAGGAAGTGAGGGAGCGTTGTGGTGAGCATGTGGATGTGGAGTTACATGGAGAGACTGACAAATGAGGAAGTGAAGGAACGTTGTGGTGTGGATGTGGATGTGATAGAAAGCGTTAGGAGAAATACTTTGAAGTCGTTTGACCATGTGGAAAGGATGGAGAGTGAGAGACTGACTAGCAGAGTGTGAGTGAGGTGGAGGGAAGGAGAGAGAGCGAGAGGCCGAGGATGAAGAGGAGATAGGAGTAGAGAGATTATGAGAGAGGGAGGTGTTAGTTGAAGAAGGGCAGCGAAGTGGCAGGGGACAGGGAGACGAGTAGGCGATACGATGAGATGTCTGTGGCCGCTCCTTACCCCAGTGTTTCTCAGATTTCTTCACGTCATTCCCTACTTGTGGGGGTCTTAACATCCTCTTGGCCCCCCTTCAGTTGCCTCTCAAGCCCCTCACAAATATTGATGAAAATAATAAGCTGTTTTGGTGCTCTCTATTGACTTCAGTAACTATCAGTCAGAATGCATCTTTTGTTACGTATCAGTGGGATGGATGACACTGTTTGCTTTCAGTCAGTCAGCTAATTTAAGGTTGTCACTGATAACACACATCTCATATCGGGGCCCACATCCAACAGGTTTCGGCTTTTACTTTTTATGTGCAGAAGAGCTGAGAAACCAGATCCACATAATTATATTGTGGAAAATGGCAAGAGGATTCTATGTGTGGTTTTACTGACACTCACTACTTACGCTACACCCCCATGGACCCCCTAAAATCATGGCTCCCAGTTTGAGAACCAGTGTCTTACGGGATTAAGGTGTCTGGCTATAGATAGAATTATTATGTAGGTGATGAAGAGTGAGAGACTGACGAGGAGAGTGTATGTGAGTGAGGTGGAGGGGGGGAGAGGGAGGGGGAGACCAAGGATGAGATGGAGGGATGGAGTGGAGGGGTATATGAGAGACGGGGGTGTAAGCTGGGAGCAGGGCAGTGAAACGACGAGAGACAGGGCGACATGGAGGCAATTTGTTTGTGGCCACCCCTTACGGAATTAAGGCGTCTGGCAATAGATAGATAGTGATGGTGATGATGATGGTGGTGATGATGATGATGGTGATGGTGATGATAATGGTGGTGGTGAAGATGAAGATGATGGTGGTGGTGGAAATGAAGATGATGGTGGAGGTGGTGGTGGTGGTGGTGGTGATGATGAGGATGATTGTGATAGTGGTGGTGATTATGCTGGTGATGATAAAAACAATGATCTTCGGACTAAACCCCACAAAAAAACATCCCACAAGCCTCGAACCAACAAGAGAACCCAGCTATTTCTCTCTCTATAGTGTTCGAAGCCTCTGAACCCTTCTCGAGTTCCCGACCCACCTCAGTCGCCAGCTACCCCTCTGCCAGGCGGTGCGTGAGTGACTGGGATCCTGGGGTAGGGGGAAAAAGTGTTGATATTTGTGTGTTTTTGTGATTTTTTAGGCATTAGTGTGGGGTGATATGTGTGTGTGTGAGTGGGTGGGGGGGGTGTGGGAGGGGTCTGTGTGTGGGAGGTTGTGGAAGGATGACTGGGGGTGGGTGAGTGGGTGTGGGAAGGGAGTTGTGTGTGTGTGTGTGTGTGTGTGTGTGTGCTTTGGCAATGACCGAATTAGTGATATTTCCGTCCCAAATGCAAAGTTATTATTATTATTATTATTATACCTTGGAGCGTGAAGGAGCGTTGTAGTGTGGATGTGGACGTGATGGGAAGCGTTAGGAGAAACACATTAAGGTGGTTTGGGCATGTGGAGAGGATGGAGAGTGAAAGATTGACGAGGAGAGTGTATGTGAGTGAGGTGGAAGGGGGGAGAGGGAGGGGGAGGCCAAGGATGAGATGGAGGGATGGAGTGGAGAGGTATATGAGAGAGGGGGGTGTGAGTTGGGAGCGGGGTAGTGAAATGGCAGGGGACAGAGTGACATGAGGCGATTTGTTTGTGGCCACCCCGTTCGGGATTGAGGTGTCTGGCAATAGATAGATAGATTATACCTTGTGGAAGGTGGGGGCGCTCACCATCCACTCACTCCATGTAGTGCTGCTCTCGGGTGTCTGCCCTTTCCGCTCCTCCATCCTTCTTTCCTTCCATCCTCCTCTGTCTTTCTTTCCTTCATTTTTTCCTCATTCTTCTGCCTACGGGTGACTTTACACTCCTTCTTCTGTCTTTCTTTCCTTCATTCTTTCCTCTTCCTTCTGCCTGTGGGTGACTCTACACTGAGTGACAAGCCAAATGGTTTCCTGTACACCAGGAAACCATTTACTACGCTGGGTGGTAACCATTTAACCAAATTATGGCGCCTGGTGGTTTAGTGGGTAATTATGGCGCTCCAATCGGATTGAGCCGGTGAAGGTTTATATCCAAGGGATGGTTGGGGTTTATTGCTCACGTAATGCCACTCAGGGATGAGTGAGGCTGGTCACTCTCATCTTAAATGTCAGGACCAACTTGCCTGGCCCCGGACTCCTACGCTCCTCATGGGGCAACATAGGATTGGATGATGAATG
>JAGKTI010016626.1:0-19272 GCA_018397915.1 Birgus latro
CTGGCTTGTAAACACGCTCCGACAATGGCGGCTGAAGTGATTGGTTTTGTGGTGATACCCTACCACCTGCAGGGCCTCATGCTGCTCTTTACCTTCTTCATCATGTGTGATGATGGCCCTGCCTCCTGAGAATAGGAAGAAAGTGGTTCTGACTCTGCAGAAGAAGAGGGAAGGGTATTGGAGAAGGTGGATGCCAGGTGGCCAACATCATGGATTCGTCGTGAATTCAATCTCCCTTGCTTCACCTTGTTTGATACGAAGAAGTCCCGAGACAAACTACAGCAGGACACGGCTGATTTTGCTTCGAAGACCAGATGAAACATGGAGAGGAAGGTGATGTTTAGTCCTAAGTATGCAGACATCAACCGGTCCACACTGATTTGGTATCACCAACAACGTCCTGCTGGTGTGTTGGTACGTGGAAAGCAGCTGAAACCTGGTGCTGAGATGTTCGCAAGGCTCCAGGACTTGTCACTAGACCACACGGGAATTTACTGTTATGTACAGTGCAGTGAAGTGATGTGATCCCAGTTATGCAAAAAAAAACGTTGTGCAAAGTGTTGGTGAGAAGTGCTGGTGATTGTCAATTGCAAAGGTGTGTGTGGTGTAATTTCTTCATGCCAGAGTTTGAGATGATAGAGCGAGTTATAAATCAGGACGGCGGCTTCTTTTTCTTCATCAAAATTCATTGTTTTGTTCTTTCCATATCATTAATCTCATGCATAAACTGTGTGCAAGATGATTTCCATAATGATTATCATGTCTAACCTGTTTTCAGCATGCTGTAAATGTGTTAAAAAATTTCCCTAAATGTTAATCAAAATTTCCTGCTTTCAATAAATTTTTTTCATGCATGGTTTTAAACGCACCAGCTATGAAAAAGGTGAATGCCAGTGGATTTCATGTCTGGTCATAACCTAACCTAACCTAACAATGTGTGAATCATAATTTCCTGCTTTTAATTTAATTTCTTCATGCATGGTTTTAAGTGCACCAGCTATAAAAAAGGTGAATGACAGTGAATTTCATGTCCGGTCATAACCTAACCTAACCTAACATTGTGATAACCATAATTTCCTGCTTTTAATTTAATTTTTCATGCATGGTTTTAAGTGCACCAGCTATGAAAAAGGAGAATGCCAGTGAATTTCAAGTCATGTCATAACCTAACCTAACCTAACCTAACATTGTGTTAATCATAATTTCCTTCTTTTAATTTAACTTTTTCATCCATGGTTTTAAGTGCANAGTGCACCAGCTATGAAAAAGGTGAATGCCAGTGAATTTCATGTCCGGTCATAACCTAACCTAACCTAACCTAACATTCTGTTAATCATAATTTCCAGCTCTTAATTTAATTTTTTCATGCATGGTTTTAAGTGCACAAGCTATGAAAAAGGTGAATGACAGTGAATTTCATGTCTGGTCATAACCTAACCTGACCTAACATTGTGTTAATCATTATTTCCTGCTCTTAATTTAATTTTTTCATGCATGGTTATAAGTGCACCAGCTATGAAAAGGTGAATGCCAGTGAATTTCATGTCTGGTCATAACTTAACCTAACCTAACCTAACATTGTGTTAATCATAATTTCCTGCTTTTAATTTAATTTTTTCATGCATGGTTTTAAGTGCACCACCTATGAAAAAGGTGAATACCAGGGAATTTCATGTCCTGTCATAACCTAACCTAACCTAACCTAACCTAACATTGTGTTAATCATAATTTCCTTCTTTTAATTTAATTTTTTTAGTCCATGGTTTTAATTGCACTAGCTATGAAAAAGGTGAATCCCTTTGATTATTATGCAAGATGATTACCATAAAGATTTTCATGTCTAACCTGTTTTCAGCATGCTGTAAATGTGTAAAAAAAAAATCCCTAAATGTTAATCATAATTTCCTGCTTTCAATTCAATTTTTTTATGCATGGTAAGTGCACCAGCTATGAAAAAGGTGAATGCCAGTGAATTTCATGTCCGGTCATAACCTAACATAACCTAAGCATTTTTCTGGTAACAATTTACCTCATTTACTGTATTTGATGCTTTGTATCCAATAATTTAGTGCATAAAATGTGAGAAAAGATTTATTCCATGTCCGATACTTCCTTATACTATGCTGGCAAGTTCTGTCCACCTATGCTGTACTCACCTCTAAATCATCATTTTTTGGTTAAAATTCAATTAATTCATGCTTTGTGTGCATTATTTATGTGAAAAGAGACCTAAATAAGTGCTATACATGTCCAGTAGAGAGGTAGGAAGATAGTTTTCTGATTTAGGTTAGGTTAGGTTAGGGTCATGAATGACCAGTGCTGGAGCTTCAGGGCCCAATATTCGGACAAGACCACTATCCGAACATGCCTTTCGCTCTATTGTGTCGAATAATGGAGGGATTACTGTATAAAAACATATTTTGCAACAAATATTCTGTTATTCTAAAAAAAAGATCAAATTGGCTTTATGGACAGGATAAAAACGTAAAGACAACAAGAGAGCGTTGAGGCAGCCACACTGGTTGCCCATAATCAAAAAAAAGTTATTCCCCCCTCAGAGTACTGGGCTTTTTTAAAAAGCCCTAACTATAACACACTCATAAGCAGGCTGTGAAAAAGGGTGAGGAATTGGTGAGAGTGCAGAAGGCATCCCTCATCCAGAACCTACTGATGCTGGCAGCAACATTGAGAAGTGGCCGGAGGTCCAAAGAACTTATTACCTTTTCACTTCTGCAGGCCTCCTCACCCATTGTGAGAGAGGAGGGAATGGTGGCGTGAGTACTTTGGTGATTTGTTTAAAATGTTACAAATGAGTAAACAGACTATTGATCTAATGTTGAGATGGAGTATTATCTTGCTAATGGTTATTGCATATGATTTGCCATCATTCCTTATTGTTTTTCCTTTTTTCAGAAACCTCGTCACAGACCATAAATCTGCTAAAAGTGGAAAATAGTGCTACCTTGTTTTCTCAAGTGACGAAAATGATCTGCTAAAAACTTACTTGAGTGAATACAGGAAAATTTTAACACTGTGGAAAGCTGAGAGAGAGCAGGACCCCGTGTTTCCTGTATCTCTTCCAATGGCAGTGGGGAATATGGATTGCAAAGGGCCACGTTTGCTCCTCTCATACTCTGGGATTAATCAAATAATGGCTCGAACATTCAAGATTCCCTGCCCAGAGAGCAAGGTCTTCTCCTCCCATAATGCAAGATACAGTGGAAGGTCAAATGTTAGTATCATGGGAATCACAAGGGAGGAGTCAGAGAACGTATCGGCTGCCTTGGCTCATGCCCCGGGGACAGCTCAATCCTATAATGATCAGGCAACGCAACTCCCGTGGATCATCGAGCGGAAGAGCCAAAGAAGAATCACCCGGCCAAGAAGGTCCTACTGGTGGTTCAGAAGACCCAACTTTCGATGACCCTCCCCCCAGGGCCTATCAGATCTTTCTGTTAGTATTTTTTGTTTGACACTGAAATACTGCTATCTGCATTTGTGCTTAAATGTTTTTTATGAAATTATTTTCAGGCTAAACCTATTAAATAACTTTTCTTCAGGAAACTGAAGATGAGAAATCCGCGAGTGTGAATCCCCTTCCCCCTGGCCAGGCCAATGGGGAGACTGCTGAAGGCACTGAGAACCTGGGCTCAGAGAGAATCCCACTCCACCTCTACCTTTTAGGGGGCATGCTGAGGGCCCAGGAGAGCCAGACTCTGCAACTCCCACAGTGAGTGATTTCTATTGTCTTTAGTGGTTTGAGGAAAATCCAGAAATAAATGTGCTTGGTTTCATCATTTATTCAATTAGCTCCATACAAAACTATTTACCAAGCAAGCACAACCCAGTCTCCCACATGGAATAGGTGACTGATTAATTATATGCATCTATTACATTCACTAATTTCATTTACCCATTTCTCCTATCAACAGCCCTCGCTCCCACTCTCAGAAACACCACCAATGGAGGGAGGCCCAGAAGACCCCGGCCAGGCAGCAGTGCAGGTCAGCCCCGACTGAAGAGTTGTCCAACAGGCAGAGATGCCACTTCTGCCAAAGGGCTGGGGAGAGTCTGCCTCTCCATTGCACTCAGTGAGTTTTTCCCATTTTGAGTTGAATTACTGATATTTATTGACTTGGATTTCTTGCCATGTAATTTCTAACTGCTTTGCACCCCACAGCCCTCACCACCTGCTTCACATATGACGTTAATGGATGAAGGCCCAGAAGACCCCGGCCCTACAGCAGTGCAGGTCAGCCCCGACTGAAATCCTGTCCAAC
Organism: Birgus latro; assembly: GCA_018397915.1. Lineage (NCBI taxonomy): Eukaryota > Metazoa > Arthropoda > Malacostraca > Decapoda > Coenobitidae > Birgus > Birgus latro. The sequence goes on from JAGKTI010016626.1 coordinate 4,281, forward strand.
AGGCAGAGATGCCACTTCTGCCAGAGGGCCAGGGAATATCTGCTTCCACATTGCACTCAGTAAGTTTTCTTATTTTGAATTAAATTATTGCAAAATACTTGATTTTTTTGCATCTACATTTCATTTATCCCTTCTCTCAACAATAGCTCTCTACTCCATTATCAGTGAGACGGATGATGGAGCAGGACTAAGGAGAGCCAACTGTTCCATCCAACTTGGTAGTACAAACTACTGCGTATTTTCCCTGCCTTCCCTTTGTCCAACAGAGTTACTTAGCCAATTATGTTCTCTCTGCCTGAAAATCTTGATTTGGTTGAATATCACCTCAACTGACCAGCCTCAATGGATCTCCATTTTTTCAGGAACGGCCTGCAACACCCATAATAGAAATGCCACCACCACAAGGTGTGGTGGGCAAGCAAAGCACGCATACTTCCTCGATAGCAATTCCATCACTGTTTGCAATGGGACACAGCTCTACTTCATCAGAGTTTGTGAGTTACTTTGTCATTATTGAAACCATAGGTTTGTTTAATGATTTTTTGTATTATGTATTGAGATGATTCCTACTAAATTGATCACTTTTTTTTCAGTCAGTCACTCTCTTCCACCAGCACATCATCTGTAAGTTTTTCTTTCAAGCTTTGTCTGGATAATGTTAAACACTCATACAAATTGTTATATTTAATTATTTAACTTATTTCTACTCGTACTTTATAGGAAGGAGGCTGTAGCACAGGCTGAACAGGGTAGTACTCCCGAGGGGAATGGGAATGCTGGTGATAGGGAGAGCTGGAGCTCCCGCTTCACTTGCTACCTAACCATTCCCCTTTGCTGACCTTTTCAGTGTGATAGTAACATGGAGAGTAGACCAGCATACTCTCCCAAACATTTCCTCTAACTATCCTATGCACTACACCACATGCGCTTTACATATTACACAACGTATCCCACTATGTTACAGGGGTTGATGCCAGCAAGGGAATGCAACCAGAAAACTTTGCCCCAGCTACCTAGTGGCGGACTTTGGGGGGAGGCTTGACTGGGGTTCCGCCGGCATAGATCATGGGTCCGGGGCGAGATGGGGCTCGAATCTTACCTAGAGGGTACAGGGCATTGCGGTTCCCAGGCTGCCACTTCCGCTCAATAGAGAGGGGCCCGAACCTGGGAGTAGCGCCACAGGAGGGTGCCCTATCAGTGGCTGTATAAAGGCGGGGCAGTTGGAGTGCCAATCTGCGCTTGGAGGGTGTCCCTGCAGCTGTCCTTGCAGGGTGCCCTGAGGCCACTACCACAGCCACTGGTAAGGTGGTGGGCTATGGGTCTCAGATCCATTGCCTGGACCTGGGTCTGTGCAATGGGTCGGGCCTTTGGAATGTTTACCCCCCTTTATCTTACCGACTATGAACTACAAAAACTAGCACCAAAGCAAGCGTGAGGACAGCAAATCACCCAGGGGGTATAGGGTGGGTTCGTGGATTGTGGGAAGTTTGAAAGGAAGAGCAGAGGAAGTTGTTGAGGCATTCAGTAGGAGGTGGGTGGATGTGGCATGTTTGCAGGAAGTCCGGTACAGGGGTGGATCAGTCAGAAAGATTGTTGGGAAGGATTGCTGCTATAAGTTGTTTTGGCAGGGGGTAACTGACGGATATGGGGTTGTGGGTGTGTTGGTTGCAGAGAAATGGGTGGAATATGTCATGATTTTTATGAGAGTAAATGATAGGATATTAGTAGTGAAAATTTTGATTGGGCAGAAATTGATTTCAGTTATATCAGCATATGCTACACAGGTAGGATTGGATGATGCAGAGAAGGATAGATTTTGGGATGATTTAATACGTGTAGTGAGTGGTATCGGTGATGATGAGGTAGTGGTTCTTGGAGGGGATTTAAATGGTCATGTGGGTGAAGCAGCTCAAGGTTATGAAGGAGTCCATGGAAGATGTGCATATGGTGTGTGGAATGCTGAAGGGGAATGAATACTCGAGTTTGGGGAGGCTATGGACATGATTGTGTGCAACACACGTTTTAGGAAAGGAATCAGCCGGTTGATTACGTACGAGTCCGGGAGAAATAGTAGTCACATAGATCATTTTCTGGTCAGGAGAGTTGATAGGAGATTAGTGAATTATGTTAATGTTATAGGAAGCGAGGAGTGTGTGCAGCAGCACAAACTGTTGATTTGTGACATGGTGCTTAAGGAACAAGTGATGAGGAGGACATATGTACCTAAGAGGAAAATATGGAAGCTGGGAAACCAATCAGTAAGGGATGCCTTTTACAGTGAGATGAGGAGAGTGGTGGCTGAACAGGAAGCCATAGATAGAGGCGTTAATGAACAGTATAGAACCTTTAAGAACAACCTCTTGAGAGTTACCGATGGAATATGCGTTTGGACAAGAGGCCCACCAAGACATAAAGTAACTTGGTGGTGGGATGAGGGTGTAAAAGCTGCAGTTAAGGAGAAAAGAAGGCTTTTCCGGGAATGGAAGAATGGTGGTAACAGGGTGGAGTACTTGGCTGCCAATTGCAGGGCTAGAAGAGAGGTATACAGGGCAAAGTCTGAGTCACAGAGACTTACTTGATAATCTAAATCATGGAGAAATTAAAAATATGATTTTTAGAGTGGCAAATCAGGTGAAGAGGGGTAATCGGGACATTTTAGGTGAGCAGTGTGTGAAGAATGATGATGGAAGGGTAGTGGTGAACAGTGAGGATATTATAGATGCATGGAGAGAACATTATAGCCGATTGTTGAATGAGGAATTTGGTTGGGATAGAGAAGGTTTGGAGCCAGCTGATCCAGTGTTTGGCCCTTGGCCTTTGATTGATGCTGCTACTGTGAGTCAGGCAATAGGCAGGATGCGGGTGGGGAAGGCAGCAGGTGTGTCTGGGTTGACTGCCGAAATATTGAAGGCCTCAGGAGATACTGGGGTGAGGTTAGTCACTGACCTGATAAATATGATTATATATGAGTGTGTTGTCCCAGATGATTGGCTGAAGAGTATAACTGTAAATGTGCACAAACGAAAGGGTGATGCCCTGGTAAGGGGAAATTACAGAGGTATAAAGCTCTTAGATCAGATAATGAAAGTAATGAAGAGAGTTCTAGAAGGTATGATTAGAGAAAGAGTGAATATCGATGAGATGCAGTTTGGGTTTATGCCAGGCAGGGGGACCACTGATGCCATATTCATTGTTCGACAGCATCAGGAAAAATATATTGGAAAGAATAGGGAATTGTATTTTGTTTTTGTTGAATTGGAAAAGGCCTTTGACAGAGTCCCTAGAGAGGTGGTGAAGTGGGCAATGAGAAAGCTAGGGTTGGAAGAATGGCTGGTTAGGGTGGTTATGGCCATATACATGGGTGCTTGCACCCAGCTAAGAGTGAATGGAGCTTTGAGTGATGAGTTTTCAGTGAATGTTGGTGTGCATTATTGGTCAGTTTTGAGTCCCTTGTTGTTTATCATGGTGCTTGAAGCCCTCTCACGTGACTTCAGAGATGGACTCCCATGGGAGATGTAGTATGCTGATGATTTGGTGTTGATTGCAGATAATGAAAAGGAGGCGGAGGAAAGATTTAAGAAGTGGAGAGATGGTATGGGGTACAAGAGCTTAAGAGTAAATGCAGATAAAACAAAAGTGATGATATCTAGGGTTGGTGGCGGAACAATCAGAGGAGAGGAAGAGTGGCCATGTGCAGTTTGCCACAAGGGTGTGGGAAGTAATTCCATCTTGTGTAGTGTTTGTGATAAGTGGGTTCACAAGAGATGTAGTGGTATTAGAGGTAGACTGCGAGATGATGCTGATTTCATGTGTGCGGCGTGTTGGGGAGAGCAGGTGGAGATTGTTGGGCGTGAGAGGGTTCACCTTGCAGGTGAGTCTCTTGAGTGTGTGTAGGAATTTTGTTATTTGGGAGACATGTTATATGCCGGAGGTGGGGCTTTAGTTTGCTCGGTTGCTAGGGTGAGAAGTGGTTGGGAGAAGTTCAGGGAGGTGTTGCCTCCCCTGACATTGAGAGGACTCTCCTTACGTGCAAAGGGGTCTTTGTATGCAGCATGTGTTAGGAATGTGATGCTGTTTGGTAGTGAGACCTGGGCAGTAAAGGAAGAGGATATTCGCAGGTTTAAACATACAGAAATGACAATGATTAGCTGGATGTGCAGTGCGTCCCTGCGTGCAATGCCTGGGGGGGCTGGGTTTACAATGGAAGAGTTGAGAGGCAGGATGGGACTGGAGTGTATTGGTGCTGTGATGAGGAGAGGTAGGCTGAGGTGGTTTGGACACGTCGAGAGGCTGGGGGATGATAATTTGGTACAGAGAGTGATAGGTGTTAATATTGGAGGAGGAGTTGGGAGGGGTAAACCGAGAAAGACATGGGACGAGGTCATTAAGTGTGACTTAAGGGTTAAGGGACTGAACAGGGAGGCTGCCAGGGATCGAGCAGCATGCAGACCCGCCATTAGGTGACCAAGGCCGACGCATGCAAGCATGTTGGAGCTTTCAAAAATGAAACAAAACAAAACGACTTCTTCATTACAGGTGTTAGGCAAAACGGCAAGACGAAAAACAAAAAGAATGAGCCCAGAGCACTTGACAACCTTATCACAACAATAAAGAAAATGATACAGAAAATGAAGAGGGATGAATATGACGGAAGTCGGAAGGGATCTATAGACATATCAGTTGTCAGAAAATTACTGAACAATAATGAGTGATAAATATTCAGATTCATACCTAAAGCATAAAGTAAGAACAATAATGCTAGTACTGATAACCCTTATAAAACACTCATGGGAATGAGTTCCTCTTCATGTACTTGATTCTGGTATTTCCCCTAAGTCTATCACTCTTTTTCTGCCTTGAGCCTTTCCTACACACCCTCTGACTAAATACATTTTCCTCTTATCTCCCACATGAAGCACTGTTATGATGTGGCTGGGGGGCTTAGTTCCAATTGTGCAATCAATGGTTGCAGATAAGGAATGACCAAAGGTGCTTTCCTCTTTTCTTTTAAAATTCCATCCTTGAAGTATTACAATTATCAGGTGCGTTCTAACCACTGTGATTTTTTGCCCAGATTGATTAAAAAACTAAAATATTTCTACAACAATGACATTTCGCCCCTCTATACAGTAATCCCTCCACTATTCGACATAACAGAGCCAAAGGCATGTTCAGACACTGGTTCTGTCTGATTATTGGTCCTGAAGCTCCAGCACCGGTCATTCATGACCCTAACCTAACCTAACCTAAATCAGAAAACTACCTTCCTACCTCCCTACCAGACATGTATAGCACTTATTTAGGTCCCTTTTCACATAAATAATGCGCAGAAAGCATGAATTAATTGAATTTTAACCAAAAAATAATGATTTAGATGTGAGTAAGGCGTAGGTGGTCAGAACTTGCCAGCATAGTTTAAGTAAGTATCGGACATGGAAATGATCTTTTCTCACATTTTATGCAATAAATTATTGGATACAAAGCATCAAATACAGTAAATGATACAAACTGTTACCAAAAAAGGGTTAGGTTAGGTTAGGTTAGGTTATGACGGACACGAAATTCACTGGCATTTGCCTTTTTCATAGCTGGTCCACTTAAAAACCATGCATGAAAAAATTAAATTGAAAGCAGGAAGTTATGATTAACATTTAGGGAATTTTTTTAACCCATTTGCTGCATGCTGAAAACAGGTTAGACATGAAAATCTTTATGGTAATTATCTTTCACACAAATCAATGGCATTTACCTTTTTCATAGTTGGTGCACTTAAAAACCATGCATGAGAAAAATAAATTGTAATCAGGAAATTATGATTAACATTTATGGTAACTTTTTAACCCATTTACAGCATGCTGAAAACAGGTTAGACATAAAAATCTTTATGGCAATCATCTTTCAAACAAATCAATGGCATTCACCTTTTTCAAAGCTGGTGCACTTAAGAACCATGCATGAAAAAATTAAATTGAAAGCAGGAAATTATGATTAGCATCTAGGGTATTTTTTTTAACCCATTTACAGCATTATGAAAACAGGTTAAACATGAAAATCTTTATGGCAATCATCTTGCACACAAATGAAATGCATTCACCTTTTTCATAGCTAGTGCACTTAAAAACCATGCATGAAAAAAATAAATTGAAAGCAGGAACTTATGATTAACATTTTGGGTAATTTTTTAACCCATTTACAGCATGATGAAACCAGGTTAGACATGAAAATCTTTATGGCAATCATCTTGCACACGAATCACTGGCATTCATCTTTTTCATAGCTGGTGCACTTAAAAACCATGCATGAAAAAATTAAATTGAATGCAGGAAATTATGATTAACATTTAGGGTAATTTTTTAACCCATTTACAGCATGATGAAAACAGGTTAGACATGAAAATCATTATGAAAATCATCTTACACGCAGTTTATGTATGAGATTAATGATATGGAATGAACAAAACAAGGAATTTTGATGAAGTTAGGGTACTTACGAGAATGATGCCACCGTCCTTACCTATAACAAACTCGATCATCTCAGACTCTGACAGGAAGTCCTTGCACCTGACACCTTAGCACTTCCGGTGCACTTTGCACTCACCATCACTTCTTACCAGCACTTCTCACAAGCACTTTTCACAACATTTTCTTTCGCATACCTTGCATCACATCACTTCACTGCACTGTACATAACAGTAAATTTCCGTGTGGTTTAGTGACGAGTCCTGGAGAATTTATTCAATCTCAGCATACTTAGGAGTAAACATCACCTTCATCTCCACGTTTCGTCTGGTCTTCAAAGTGAAATCAGCCGTGTACTGCTGTAGGTTGTCTCGGGACTTCTTGATATCAAACAAAGTGGAGCGATTTAGGTTGAATTCACGTTGGATCCGTGATGTCGTCCACCCGGCGTCCACCTTCTCCAATACAACTCCCTCTTCATCTCCAGAGTCAGAACCAGTTTCTTCCTCTTCTCAGGTGGCAGGGCCATTATCATACACATGATGAAGAAGGTGAAGAGCAGCATGAAGCCCTGCAGGAGGTAGGGTATCACCATTAAAACAATCACTTGAGCCGCAATTTTCAAGCGTGTTTACGAGCAAGGAGCGGAGCATGATATGAGACAGACAGACAGACAGACAGTCTATCGGCGTGGGAAATTCAAATTGACGCGGTCCAAAAATCGGATTTTTTCGGATTTTTTTTGGGGGGGGGGGTTTGGGGGGGCGGACAGCCCACGATGTCCGAATAGTGATGCATCTGACTAGGGATCCGAATAGTAGAGAGATTACTACTACAATGAAACTTTTTCATGTCAGCATTAAATTTATGTGGTTTGTTTTCACAGGTGATTTTTTTCCCCAAGTTGTGATAAAAGAATTTCACAAATAAATCTCCATCAATGACTGTTTTTAATTCTATGTACAGCTGGCCACACTCCTGCGAGGTCCACTCAGCATTGCCAACACTGGGCGAGATGGTAATCTCGAAACACTTGTAGTGAGATTCGTTCGAAGCATTCACTGATGGGAGGGAGAAATAAGGAGGGAGGTTTGAGGGGGGAATGGGGGGTTTGAGGATGCTAGGGAGGTTGCCTGACTACCACATGAGAGGTGAGAGATGACCAGAGGAGGGGAGCAACGAGTGGAATCTTTAATGAAAGTACGAAAATTTACCCCGTTACCAATCATTTGTATTTTGACATTCATGTCAATTGATATTAACATCAATAAAGGTTAGATCAACTTATTACTTGTAACACAAAGATGTAACACAAAGACAACCGAGGTAACATTACTGCTTTACTTGTATTGTATGCTCTTTTTATTATCAATCACTAGATGTTGTGAAATACTAATACAATGACTGCTTATGATTCATGAACCATAACGCTCGTTATTAAATGTAGCATGTGTGTTTACCTTCATAGTGCGTGTGGCAAATACTGATACCACTAGCTCACACATGTATTATCCCCCGTATCTAGCGTTACCTAACAGTTTTTAAACGCAGTGTCGGATGTCAGGTCAAGCATTATCCCTTGCGTGACAGCAGGCTTGTGATAATCTGTATACTCTTAAGTAGCTTGTATCATTGAATATAACGAAAACGTCATGCCTGATAAGCCATTACGAATAATTTGGTATTTCTTCTGTCTTTAGACAGCAAAAATAAATTAATTAATTAATCAAATGTGCATTGTATTTTCAATCAGAAAAATTAAAGCTGTACACACACACACACACACACACAGACTTTTAGATCCTCATCGGTCATGACCAAATAATTTCAGCTTTACAAAAATCCCCTACTGTTCACCGAGTGTATGCTGCTCCTCCTATCCTACCTCTATCTCTTTCTTTCTTGTTCTGCAAGGTTTTTCAGTGTGAGTATACAATAATTCATTTAATCGACACTGTAGATAATAAAATCAATGAAGAAGCAAGTATGTGTTGAAGTAATTTCTAAAACATCCACACGACTAAGGTTTTTTTTTAGTCTTTTTTCCCTCGTGCTTGCTTTTCCTCTCTCTCTCGCCTTCTCCTTTGTGCTACAATGTCTTTCATGCCTTGAGCAGTCGTCCCTTGTAATACCAATATACTGGGTATAATGTATTGGAGTCAACATTTGTCTCACTAATAGGTAAAGGTTTTGTATACCCAGCAGGGGGTACAGTAGTTACTCTATGCTGTTAGTCAATTTTTGGAATAGCAACAATATCTGACTACCCCATAAGTTAAAAGTGATATATAGGGTTCCCTGGATATACTTACAGCCTTTGGTATGCCAGACCAGGAACTGTAAATTTTACTAATTGCCTTAACCATCGTTGAACTACTCTGACCATGTAAACTGGCATTGGTCATAAACGAGCATCACTGGGCCAGGAGGGATAGGGGCAATTTCTCTCTTTGGGGAAATCGAGGAAACCTGTCTTTCTCGTATATTTCGACTACCGTAAGTTTAATAGCGTTCAATATTATTACTCAAATTGTAAAAAAAAATATAGTAAGGAAACAAATTGTGGTGGTGACCCTAGATGCGGTGTTAGTCAGTGAGGAGTTCATTTGTTTTGTCAGTGAGAACTAATCACATTCTGTGGCCATGACAAGACAGCCAATCCTCGAGTACCGAAGGCGATGTGGACGGTCAGTGGTGCTAAGACCATATCATTCCTGGACTGCACTCTTCATCATGATGAACCACCATGACACCCAGCTTTCACGGCGTGCCCGCATCATTGCTCTGCACGAGGAGGGTATAAGAAATAGGGGCATCGCACAGCGAGTGGGGTGCTCAAGATCTTGCATCCAGAAGTGGATCGAGCGTTGACATCACAATGGCATTTTTGAATGACCTGGGTATGCTGGTAACAATCTATTTTGAATAAGGGTCTTTATAATTATGCCTGCAAATTTCCGAATGTGTAAAGCACGTATTTTGGCAAAGATAAAAACATCTGAGTATTCATTTTGGTGGAAAATTAAGATTATTGTCTCTCTACTGATCAACCACATGATCATTTTGGTGTAGATCACAAGAAAGTGTATAATATGTAGAATTGTCTATACATCAAATTCCACGTAGGGAGGTACTGTTACTTATAGGTTATGGCACCCTTACGGACCGCAGCCACACCCTTTCATTTCCTAATTAAACTGTTCCTCCTGTCTGTTTCCATCTAGCTGCTGTCCCCCCTTCTTTGAATATCTCTTCCTCATAATACAGGGTATACCAGACTTAGGGCGGTCTTTCCGCCGCTTAACTTATACATAAAATTAATTGCCTAATTTATTGGTGTATTGAGAGAGGAGACCTCGGTCGCCAGTCACTAGTCAGGAGGAAGACCAGCGTATCATTCAGGCAGCTGAAAATGACCCGTTTAAAAATGCCAAGGCTATCATTGAAGAGTTGTCGTTGGAAGTGTCAGCCGAAACTGTTCGTCATAGGCTACATCAGGCAGGCATCCACCACCGAGTCCCGGCCAAGAAAGAGCAACTCACTGACACACACCGCGCTGCCAGGCTGGTCCTTGCTCGGCAGTTTATAGACCAGGGGATGAAGTTCTGGGAAAGGACCATCATCACAGATGAGAAGTCATTCTCTTCCAGCAACCACGGCAAAATACATTTATGGAGATGGAACTCTACGAGGTAAGGGTTAGAACTTTTAAGTAACTACAATATTTAATAGAATGTTCTAATGTTAATCACAGTTGCACAGTTGCAGCATTACTTGTTCCTTTTTTTTGCCATATGTAAGCATCTCACAGTCACAATAGCTAGTCCCTGGAAAAAAAAAGTAATTTAACTACTCTTGCTTCGTCATGCTGCTACCTTATTGTTCGTTGATAAGCAGGTATTTGAATTATGAAATACATTAAATATATATAATCTCAGAGTATCTATTAGTTTTGGGAAAGGGGATTTATAATTACCAGATGGTAAACTTTGCCCAGTTGAGAAACTTCGCTAGCATTTAATTTTGGTGCAAAATGTATCACACAGATATGACCGGAGACATATTTATAAGAAGGCACGAAGTGGAAGAGTCATGGTAAATGTGTGGGGCTACATGACTCTACATGGTCTGGGTGACATCTTCCAGATCGACGGCCGCTTCACTGCTCACAAACATGTAGATGTCTTACAAAACAGTTTCCTCCCATCCCTCAGAGAGATGAATTTTCCATTCCCTCCCGGCCCTCTGATTTTCGTTCACGACCGGTATCCTGTCCACATGGCGAGAGTGGTTCAGCAATTTTTATGCAATAATCAGAACTCACGGGTCCTGGACTGGCCTAGCAAAGGGTGTGATATGAACCACAAAGAAAATCTGTGGGATTCTATCGTGAACACCTGGGAGCCGGAGAGGGAAAGGACTGCTCCTGAATTGATGGACAATATGAAGACGCAGTGGGAATTGCTGTGAGGGGACCAACACCATGTGAGAAGTCTGGTAATGTCCATGCCTGATCGCTTGCCGGCGGTCATCGAGAAGGACAGAGGATGGACTCGGTTCTAGGTATAATTGTTTTAGTAAGGACATATTTAATCCTCTTGGTTTACGCTTGTGACTCAAAATGTTGATGTTTAGATCTATATGTAATTGTTCCCATTCTCTCAAGATTATTGAATTTATTGGCATGGTGTGTGTAACTATTTCTAATACCTTTTTTGTTGGTGCCTCATGCTGAAAGTTATTTTAACTGAACACCAGGACGCACTTAGTGTGATAAAGAACAATTATAATTACATCAGGAAATATGCAATTGTGATAAAGAAAATTTCTAATTACATTAGGAAATGCGCAGATTGCAACTTGTTATTGTTCTTTTACAGGAAGTGACAGCAGACACGGGTGGGTTACTTGGATATTCATCTGATACTATTATTACTTTAATAAGAAAAATATTATCTACAGTCTGACTATGCAATACATTCACCTAGGGGCTTGAGAAATTATAATAAGTTCTTTCTGGTTATCTTGAATGAAATAGGCTACTTTACGGTATCTAGAATATCGCACTCCTGCTATCACATGAGGGATAATGCTAGCCCACATTTACAGACTGTTAGGTAACGCTAGATAAGGATGTTATGGAGGTGTGTGCTAGTGGTGTCAGCAGTTGCCACATGCAATATTAAGATTTCACAAATGCTACATTTAATAACAGCGTTCTGGTTCATGATTTCCAAGCAGTTATTGTGTCACTATTTCACAGGGTCTAAACCTTGACAATTAAGGTATCAAAATATAAATAATTGGTTACCAAGAATATTTTCGTATCTTATCAAAGCTTCCGCTCAGCTGCCTCCAACGTCGTCCCTCACCTCTCGTGTATAGGTATCCCCCACCCTCCTCAATGCCACCTTTCTCCCTCAAACCCCCCTTCTTCCCTCACCCCCCCTCAGTACCACTCCCTCCCACCAGTGAATGCTTCGAGCGGAGCTCACTACTAGTGTTTCGAGGTTAGTATCTCAGCCAGCGTTGACAACGCTGGGTGGACCTCCCGGGAGTGTGGCCAGCTGTACATGGAATGGATCATTTCCTGATCAGCATTAGAAATATCTGACACTTTTACATGGTGTTTCTTTCCAATTGATTGAAACATAAATACTTCTTCCTCAATGACTGTTTTCATCCCTGTACTACCTCTAAGAGATCATTCCCTTGTCAGTAATAAAATATCTCGTTATTATTCCTTAACATGTGAATATTTTGTTTCAACTGCCAAAAGTACAACATCAAAAGTATCTTTCATCCAAAGACTGATTTCACTTGTATATACCTGAAATGTGTAATTTTTCTCTCAGCAATAAAATTATCTGATTTATTTTAATGGTGTGATTTATGGCCATATATTATAAAACAGCTTCAAAAATATATTCATCAATGTCTTGTCATTCATATATGCCCTGAAAGCATCGTTTTGTCAGCATTGACATCAGCTGATTCCTTTTTATCACATGCAATTTTGTTTCAATTTATGATAAAAGAATGACAAAAATATCTCTCCTTCAAAGATTGATTTCAAAACAGGACAGAGATTCATACATATGACCAAAAGTCAGCTAAAATAGTACACATAAAACTGAGAGATCTTGAATCCAAAAAATTACAGACCTGAGCAAGTTGCTGTTTTTCAAATGCACAGAAAATGCCTTATCGTATTGGAATTAGTAGGAATAATCATTCCTTAAAAAATATTCTTGCATAGCCAAGATGGTTTCTCAATGATACATTTCATTACTGTGATACCCCTTATGAAGCCATGATTGTTACATTCTGATACATTACATTGTTATGATAAATAACAAATCTCTGACTTAACATATTCATCATGATACTTTCAAGTAAAATGGCCTGAAAAATTTAGACACTACATAAGACAGTTTTGATGCTGCATAGACGATGTTCATTGTCAGTGACATTAGATCGGGCCCCAAGGTAAATTTGTCTAAACCCTGTTCACAAATCTTATGTAAATTACATTAGATCAAAAATGTTCACGTCAAGAATGTTAACTTTTAGGCCACATCATGGTCTATTGGTGTTCATTGCTACATTATGAGAGGTTTTGCTACATAGTGGGTCTACACCTGGTTCAAATCACGGGGACTTGATAGAATCGTGCTAAGTCTGTTCTTCGCTCTGCTAAAAACAATTTCATCCGTGCTAAATGTTCCCAACTCTCCAACTCGAATTCTTCTCGCTCCTTCTGGCACCTTGCCAAAAACCTTTCTAACAACTTTACCTCATCATCCTTCCCTCCTCTTTTCTACTCTGATGGCTCTGTAGCTATTTCTTCTACTGATAAATCAGATCTCTTCGCTCAGGCTTTCTCCTCCAATTCCACCTTAGACGATTCCGGTGCTATTCCTCCATCACTTCCCCCCTCTGACTTCCTCTTGACTGACATTAAAATGTCTTCAGCTGATGTGTTTTCTGCCATCACTGGCCTCAATACTAAAAAGGCATATGGTTCTGATGGAGTCCCTCCTGTTGTCCTCAAAAACTGTTTCTGTGCCTACACCCTGCCTAGGTAAACTCTTTCGCCTTTGTCTGTCAGCTTGTACCTTTCCTTCTTGCTGGAAGTTTGCTCTCATTCAGCCTGTCCCAAAGATGGGTGACCATCCCCAAGCCTCTAACTATCGTCCAATTTCTTTAACATCCTGTGTCTCAAAATTTTTTGAGTCAATTCTTAGCAGAAATATTTTAAAGCATCTTTCATGTCAAACCTTCTTTCTGATCGTCAGTATGAGTTCTGTCAGGGACGCTCCACTGGCGATCTTCTCACCTACCTTTCAGACTCTTGATCATCATCCTTTCGGAACTTTGACAAAAGCTTTGTAATTGCACTTGACATCTCAAAGGCTTTCGATCGAGTCTGGCATAAATCTATAATTTCCAAACTGACCTCCTACGGTTTCCATCCTTCCATCTGTACCTTCATCTCTAGCTTCCTTTCTGGTCGTTCTATAGCCGCTGTTGTAGACGGCCATCGTTCCTCTCCTAGACCTATCAACAGTGGTGTTCCTCAGGGCTCTGTACTATCACCTACACTCTTCCTGTTATTCATCAATGACCTTCTAAGCTGTACATTTAACCCTATCCTCTCATATGCTGATGATTCCACTCTTCACCATTCCATTCGGTTCCTGCAACGTCCATCTCAGCAGTTACTTCAACAAAAAAGGGAAGAGGCTATGGCACACCTAATGTCTGACTTGGCTCGTATCTCTGATTGGGGTAAAAATAATCTTGTTATTTTCAATGCATCAAAAACTCACTTCTTACACTTATCAACCCGACAAAATCTTCCTCAGGATTACCCACTAATGTTTAATAATGAACAGTTATGTCCTGCATCATCCTTGAACATGCTTGGGGTTTCAGTCTCTCCGGATTTGTCTTGGAAAGAACATATTACATCTCTTGTGAAATCTCCTTCCAAGAGATTAGGTGTGCTAAGCCGATTCCGAACTTTCTTTACCCCTGCACAGTTGTTGACCTTGTACACGGGGTTTTATTCGCCCGTGTATGGAGTACAACTCTCATGTGAGGGGAGGCTCCCCACATGCAGCTCTTCTCAAAAGGGTGGAGTCAAAGGCTTTTCGTCTCATTAACTCTCCTCCTCTTACTGATTTCCTTCAACCTTTGTCCCTTTGCCGCACTGTTGCATCTTTAACTCTCTTCTATCGCTACTTCAATGGTCACTGTTCCTCTGAACTGTCTGCTTGCATCCCTCCACCTCTATGACGGGCACGTAGTACCCTTCTAGCAACAAACTCTCATCCCTTTTCTGTCCAACTCTCTAATGCAAGAGTTAACTGTTACTCCCAGTCCTTCATTTATGCAACTGGTCAACTCTGGAACTGTCTTCCTCTATCTGTATTTCCTACTTACTATGATCTCCAGTCTTTCAAACGCAGTGTTTCCAGGCATATCGAATTGAATGGATCTTGAATTTGGCTCTCTTTTGTATTGTTTTT